>CAXIPT010000195.1:0-13843 GCA_964030475.1 Tethya wilhelma
TTAAATGATAACACCCTAATAGTTGTTAATAGCACTAAGTTATGTGCAATACTATGGGTGTTTCACTATACCAGATTATCAGTTTGTACACCCTTAGGAGAGCCCCATCACACCCCAAAAGGTGTTTGTTATACACCTCATTTTTAACAGTGTATTCCCAGTACGGTAGTACTGGGTACATAGAAATTCCACGGATGGCCCATTAGCGCAATACAAATATTCACGCAAATAACTCTGAATAAACTGAGCGCTTGGCACTAAAAGGCTTCCCAAGCTACTATTTAGCTCTTTCTCTCTCTAATGAGCCCAAAAACATGGCCTAAAACCATCGCTGAAGTACCAAACTAAAATATGCCAAACCTCCAATTTTCTCCATCTTCTTATTCTTCTTCTATCTTCTCACGCCATATCTCAAAGACCATTCACTTTTAGAAGCTGATTCTTGAACGAACAAACTTGGTTTCTTTGTCTTCAATCGCTTTTGCCATCGGTTTTTTGTGTCTCATTGAGTCACTAGATACAAGGCGACAAGCGTCTTCTCCATATGGCAGCCATTAATTTCTAAACTCATTCATTATTCATAAGCTAGCTAAACGACCCTTTCCATATCCAAGTGCGCATAATTTGGAATCTATTGCAAAAATGCAGTGCCCCAAGTTCTGTCCTCCTCTGTGTTCAGTTCTTCAGTAGGGAAGTTATCTGTAGCTAACAAGACACACATATAATTGACATAAATCACATTCAGCTTGGGATTTCAGAGTTTCAGCTGTCTGAAAGGCATGACTGTACTGTAGGGTACAGACGGTGTAGCCTGGCCCGCGAGACTAGGTTCAGTCTTGGCATTGCAAGTTCTCTGCTCAGGCTAATGACTAAATTCAATTGGTATTATAAATAATTCAAAAAAATGGAACAAACAAGTATAAAAAACATTAGAAATGTAATGCAAACATAGGAATGGCCAAATCGTAAAAAAAGGGAGCAAACAAGATAGAAATGGTTGTCAGATTGAGTGAGTTCATTCCTGTGTCTACAATGTCATTGAGCTAGGGATATGAACATAAGGTGACACAATGAACTGATCTTGCTCAATCTGACAACCATTTCTATCTTGTTTGCTCACTTCTTTTACGATTTGGCCATTCCTATGTTTGCATTACATTTCTAATGTTTTTATACTTGTATATGCTTAAATGATGAATATTAATGTACAAATTCAGAAAAAAAATTAACCACCCATACCATAATAAAGTGTTTTACAGATGTTAAAGTAACATATTGACATAACTCCTAACAGTGATGTATATGTCAATTCCATAATCATCAGTTTGACTCTGTGTAACAACACAATATAGTTGGTCCAATTGTACGTGCAGAGCTATGAGGACACAATATGGACGGAACTACAACACCCATAAGGTGTGTATCATTATTCTATCAAATATTCTATTATTTGGAAGATAATGGAAAGCTTGACCCTACATGTGACACTATCCTGTTTTGTAAAACACATACACCGGAATGTATCTCTCCATAACCACGTACTCAATGCGACAGATGAGCCTAATATTACAGGACTAGTTTTCTTTACAGGAAGTAACATATTCTGCCACCTGTAGATAATACAACCTGGGCCAACTAAGATAATTATCAAGTTTGTATATGCATGTTATTCCCATTCCGTGTGTACTGGGTACACAGGAATGGCACGTATTAGCGCAATACAAATATTCATGTGAATAACTCTGCAAAAACTGAGTGGTTAGCACTAAAAGGCTTCTTAAGCTACTATATAGCTCTTTCTCTTTCTAATGAGCCCAAAAACATGGCCTAAAACCATCACTAAAGTAACAAACACAAACATGCCCAACCTCCAATTTTGTCCATTTTCTTCTTTTTCTTCTTCTTCTATCTTGGCTCAACTTTTTTCAGAGACTATTCACATCTAGAAGCTAATTGTTGAACGAATGAACTTGGTTTCCTCCTCCATAATTATTGTAAGCAGATGCGCTAGTTTTTGTGCAAATCTGACAGATTGCCAGACTTTAATAGTTTGAATCAGAGAGAGAAAGAAATAGATGATACTTTTGTCTTGTGGCCCCACCAACGGGACACGCTCCTAGCACACCTCAACAACCAACACCCGCCAATCCAATTCACTATGGAAGAGGAATCAGATCAACAAATAGCGTTCTTGGATGTGCTAGTGAGAGAGAGACTGACCACCACAGTCTACAGAAAAACAAAACACACCAACCGCTACCTCAACTACCACTCCCACCACCACCCGAGAGTACTAGCTGGAGTCGTCAGATGCCTGAAGAGCCGAGCAGACAATATATGCAACCCAGAGCATCTAGAGAAGGAAATCGGGCACCTGTATGAGACCCTCAAATCCAACAACTACCCACAGGAAACATTAGACCCCATTCTCAAAACAACCAGCCAGGCCAGATCCACAACCAACCTGAGCACTGAAGACAACCGCACCAGCAAGACAATCTGTCTACCCTACGTAAGAGGACACGGGTGTTTCGCGCCGTATGCCTAGTTGCCACTTAGTTCCGCACGTGAAAAATTGAACTTCACGTAGCAACGCATCCTGCTGGCCCATAGCAACAGCTTGCTAAGCTTTACACGTGCGCCCTATGAATACCGTTAAAAACACGTGGAAGCAGTAAACATGGCTGAAAGCGCTTGTCTCTGCTGAAGCTTTTCGTCTTTGCTTGAGCTTCATAGCACCTACTGGAGCCGAGATACAGTCCAAGGAGTGAACCAACCTTCTTTGGACCCCCTCTCTTTGGAAGAGAGTGATTCTAAAGCAACAGTTTTCCCAAAGAAAGTGGATTATTGTCTCACCTCTACTTGGATTGAAGTTTACAGTAAGCTATCCTTTGTGTTTACACTTATTTTTTAAAATGGCTTTTGAATGGGGTGAATTTCATGCATAATTAGTTATTTATGATACACTGAATGGAAAATTGATGTGATACAGAAACATGAGCTTGTCTTTGTCTTATAAGCATGCATGGAGAGGACTAATGAGTGTTTATCAACTTTTATAGTTGTGAACTATCTATTGCTATAGGTTATAGAAACTTAAAAAAGATTCACTGGCATGTAATAGGTAGTATAAAAAAATCCATTATGTAAATTTATGCATCACATTAGTTTTTATATGTTAAGTACCCTCTTTACTTTGTTCTTTTTCACTTTTTAACCAATCTAGCATCATTGTTGTCTCCCACTCAACTGACAAGGATGCTTAGCTCAACTGTTGTACTGCCAATCAAGTCTGATGGGTGTATATACAGGTAGCAGATCGTCCGTCAGACAAGATCATGTGTAAAGCTCAAACCTTCCCATCTGTGCTTCACACTCATACCAAAAGTTGTACAGAGGCTCTTTTCTTTCTCTTCATGATGTTTCTATCCTGTGATGTGATCAAGAATAGCTTGCAGTACCATAGTACAAACACATTTTCTGTTAAAAATTCATGGTTTTTCTGAATACTTGTACTCTGTGCAAAAAAAATAGTGGAAGGGTTTCCATGTCTTCTTTGTGTTTGTCCACACTGATGTTGTCCATGAATGTTGATTGTATGTTGTAGAAAACTGTTGGAACCACTAGAAAAGGCAAGTTTTGAGATGCTTTCAAATGAATTTAGTACAACCCGTGTGGTAGAACTGTATGCTCAGTGTTTCAGTATATGTGCAGCTGCTGCGTGCAGGCGCTTATTGTACTGTACGAGAGCTGTATGCTATGTTTAGAACTGTTTTTGACTGTATACGGCACTAGAATGGCTAAAGTATATATAGCAACCACTTGATGTGGTAATGAGTTTGCGTTGCTAAGTGCTATGAATATTAATTAGGCCTACCGTAAAGTTCTAATTAAAGATTAAGTGCCGGTTTGAAACACCCGTGAGGAATATCAGAGAGAATTGACAATGTATGCAGATCAATCAAGACAGTGAACCTAAAAACAATCTTCAAACCACACAAGACCATCCGACAAACCTTGACACATGTAAAAACCACAACACCAGAAGAGAAAAGGAAAGGAGTGATCTACGAAATCCCCTGCAAAGATTGTGAAAAGATCTACATTGGAGAAACAGGCAGGATTTTAAAGAGGAGACTGTATGAACACAAGCAGGCAGTGAAGAAATTTGACATGAAGAACGGTGTAGCAGCCCACGTACACAATGAAGACCACCGGATCAACTGGGATGCAGCAAGGATCGTTGGACAGCAGGAATTCTATTGGAGTAGGAGAATATTTGAAGCCATCAAGATCCACCAGTGCAGCATGAACCTGGATTGCGGACTGACACTGAGCAAACTCTGGCATGGTGTTCTCACACCACCGGGATAGACCTCACTCCAACTTCCAATTTTCTAATTTCTAATTATTCAAACTTTTCAATTTTTCAGTTTTTCAACCACACCCCATTTCCACAGCTATTTAACACTCAGCTTATTTCATCCTTCTCATTTGTGTAGACTGATGAAGGCTCTCGAGCCGAAACATCATTCATTAAAGTTTATTTGCTACGACACAAGCTCAAACAACAACCTCCAGTTAACATCTAGTACGTAGCAATGAGCCTGACATCAATCAGAAATAAAATCGTACAAGTATTTATAGTGCCAAGCACATAGTTCCAATAATAGTGATTCTATAAATAAAAACACAGCCCTGAACATCTATAATCACATGAATTATACACATTACTCTACTAGTAGGATTGTCTAGTAGGCTTGTCTCAACACTCCCACTTAATTCATGAGCATTAGAGGCTTTCAGTCCCATGCTCTTGGGTAGTAGCTGAAATCTTGCTTTGGGAAGTGGCTTAGTCAAAATGTCCGCAATCATTTTGTTTGTAGGACAGAACTCCAAACTGATGTGTCCGTTGTTTATAGCTTCTCAAATATAATGATAACGAATATCAATATGTTTAGTCCGAGAATGCACCACTGGATTCTTTGCAATACATGTTGTTCCTTGGTTGTCTTCAAGAGAGTTGTGGCTTGCTCTTGTGGTACACGTAAAAGTTTTCTGACCCACACAGCTTTTTGTGTTTCTATACTTAGGGCAACATATTCTGCCTCAGCAGTTGAGAGTGTAACAATTGGTTGCTTCTTACTGAGCCAGCTTACAGGACCATTGCTCAGAAGAAAAAAATTGCGACTGGTTGAATGTCGATCATCAATGTCCCCTGCAAAGTCTGCATCGGAATATTCAACAAGTTGACTAACGTCAGACTTTCGGTAGGTCAATTTGACATTTAAGCTTTCTTTGAGGTAACAAAATATGCGCTTGACAGCCATGAGATGTGCTTCAGTTGGTCTTGAGGCAAATTTTGAAATAACTCCAACTGCCTGTGATATGTCTAGTCTTGTGGCAGTTGCAATATACAGTAGGCTTCCAACCATTGACTGGTATCCCAGTCTACACTAAGACCCCCGGAAGTACATACTATTTATCGAACATTTGGGGTTTGTATGGAGCATATGGGAGATAATGAGATTCATACTACACGTGGCTAGTTGTAAATTAGCTGTTATTTCTACCAGCTATAACTCGTGTTCAGGACTAGTCCAGTTAAAACCAGTATGATTTTTGAGTAGAGAAGGCCAAGCGCTTTCGATTGATCCCAAGTTTTAGCAAGGTAAGTCATATGAAAATGTAAAGTACACTTATGTAGCTAGCTACCTTGGCATGGAGAAGAGAACTTTGAATTTTGATCAAATCAGTAATAGACACATATGAAGCTCAAGCTATACATTTTTAGACTATGTACATCTTGGACTATGGTCAGCTAAGTGCAGAAGAGTTGCAACTAAAGTATGAGTAAAATACAGCTTGTACAAAATCAGAAATAATTGCTGTATTAACCAAGCACTCACACAGCCTAGGAAGGGTCCACAGACTTCTAGTCAGCACTTTCATGTAGCTCTACACTTGCTCTAATAGACTGTAAAGAAATAGACTGCTAGCGCTTGGCTGGCATTCAATAGCTGCCATCTTTGCTGGGCATGTTTCAGAACTTCCCCAAAAATTAATGATATTCATTCACTGTGAATTTTGATCAAATCAGTAATAGATATCCCTGTCTCTACAGAATTTAGATCTCCATTCTATAGTACTAGCACTATACGTACCTTGAATCTGGAATGAAATAATCCTTGCGTGTTGAAGATACCAAGCATGGAAAACTGGAAAAGAAGCGACTTTGCTCATCAAAAACTGTCAGTTTACGTAAGTACTAGAGGGCGCTGCGCAATAGTACAAGGTATGAATATTAATGACCACAGAGCCTCATGGAGTAATCATATTCATTAACCACAACGTGTCACAACTGCAGATTATGACAAATCTGTACTACACATTCCACTTGTATGACACGCTTCCATTTGTTCGATAAACTTGGGGTCTTAGTGTAGACTGTCCACAGGCTTGCTGACACCATCATCCTTGCACTGCTTTACATTAGGATCGGCTGGAGTGGACTTTGGTTCGGCATCTTGTAGTCGGTACTTCTCAAGCATTTTCAGTATATACTGCTTCTGATGCATCGTGATAGACTTCTCAGCTCTATTACGTTCATTGCTGATTCCCAGGCAATAATGTAGTTAGTGGTCGGTCATTTTGAATTCTGACTGTAAAAGTTGCTTCACTGTAAGCATGTCTCCATTTGTCTTGGTAGCAACAACTAGATCATCTACATATACAGCAACAATGCAGAGATCCTCAAGGTCTAGTACATACATACAGGGATCAGCTGAGCTTTGTTTGAAACCAATGGACTGAAGAAAGTCTGTCAAGGTCTTGTTCCAGCTCCTTGACGACTGTTTCAAACCATACAGGGACTTCTTGAGTTTACAAACGAGATGTTCTTTTCCTCTTTTCACATAACCATCGGGCTGTTCCATGTAAATTTCTTCTTCCAGAGTTCCATTTAGGAAGGCTGTTACAACATCCATTTGATGGAGTTGTAAATCTTGTTGAACAGCTAGTGCAAGCAAAACTCTGATTGACTGAAGTTTCACAACTGGAGAGAACGTCTCTTCGTAATCAATACCAGGTTGCTGAGTATACCCTTTCGCTACAAGTCGAGCTTTAAACCTTTCTATAGCTCCATCACTCTTGTATTTGACTCTGAAGACCCATTTGCTTCCGATAACTTTTCTTCCACCAGGCAACTCGACAAGGTCCCATGTTACAGTGAACTATACTCTGAATCAGCTGCTTGCTCCCACTACTTTGAGAGATTGCTTGCTTTAGCTTCTTCCATCGTCTTGGGTTCAGCTATTTTGTGTGCAACATAAGCTACATGCTGAAAACATGTGGCAGTATCAACAGCGGTGTCGATATATTCATCAATTCCATATCTGACAGGTGTTTTTCTTGGGCATTCTGATCTCCTTCTCTCAGGTACATCTTCCTGATGCTCGACATCTGGTTTTAATGTAGAATCTGTTTCCAGTCTGGAGCTGTTTCTGGGACTGTGGTTATACTGGTGTGTCCAACTCGTTGAAGATCACATCTCTACCAATGTAGACTTTGGATGTCTCCTCATCTAGCAGACGGTAGCCTTTTGACTGGAGATAATAGCCAATGAACCTAAGCTTCACAGCCTTCTTGCTCAGCTTGTGCCTCTGTTAATCTGGCACATGGGCATATGCTATACACCCAAAAACTCTGAGATGAGCAACACTAGGTGTCTTACCATTCCAAACCTCAAGTGGCGTCTTGTTGTGGGCATTTGTTGTGATACAATTTCTAAGATATGCTGCAGTTTCAACAGCCTCTGCCCAATACTTGTCTGGTAGATTAGCATGACTCATAATCGACCTAGCCATCTTCATAAGAGTGTGGTTCTTTATCTCAGCGACACCGTTTTGCTCCGGAGAGTAGGGAACTGTGAGCTCATGATGTATGCCTCTTGATTTAAGGTAGCTCCTNGAAATTTCATTGGTTGAAAATACGTCATTGGAATGCAATTTGCGCTCCTATTTTCGCGTTGACTCCAACGTACGCATAATTTTTCTTTGTGACCACGTGGCAAGCTGCAGCTATTTGACATACTTATACGCTTAGACTTACACTCATTTAGCTTCTTTCTTCCCCGTTCCTTCTCTTGGTGTGCTTCTACTGCTCATAATGTCTTGTAAGCGTTCAAATTCAAACTGCACGTGGTCGCACATTTTAATACACGCATATTGTTCTATGCACATTATGGCTTCACTACGCGGTGTAAATTACTACGCGTACAACTTCCGTGCAATAGCACCTTTAATAAAGTCTATATAAAAGGCATGAAGCTGACACCATGGAAACATCACTATGTACAACCAGATTGTAATGCTTTTGTGTACAGATCATACAGTTTAAATGCATTAATTCCACCATCTTCTGTTGAATGGCAAGACCATAGTGGTGGTTTCAATTTGAGATCATCGAGGTTCACGGCTCAAAACCTTTCAGATATGATCATAGGTCTTCTTTCGATACTCGAGAAGGTGAGAAATTACCAGATAAGAAGATTTCACATTCATCAAACAAGCGTGGTAACTGGAAATAAATCATGCTAACACATTAGATTATAGCAATATAATATCGTGCATGTACTAACTTGAAGGAACTGGGTCACTATACATTGTCAACTGGATCCATGTCTTCAGAGTGTCTACAGTTGAACCTCCGATAACGGACCCTCTCAACAGCGGACAACCTCTCTATAGCGGACAGTAGCTAGCTAGCTGTGCTCCTGGACGAAATTTCCATTACTCAATACAAAAAAACCTCCCAACAAGGGACACTTCTCGATTCCAAACAACGGACAAACTGCTGCTCCCGAACAAGCAATTATGATTGAAAAGTGCTTTTAATAGCAGACAAATAGAAAACCACACCCTCATTATTATCACGTGCATGCGCATATAATTTTGTAATGTCAGAGAAGGTTTACGCGGTTAGCTTCTGGATCTTCTAAACGGCAGGAATTCTTGATGTCCTGGTGGAAAACAAGACCCTTGAGATGGTTGTTAACAGGGTAGTTGCATGCATGTCTCTCTCTTCATCAACACAGACTACAAATTGTCAATTCCATGATTATTTCCACTCTGCCTATATAGGAATCCTGGCACTCTAGATCTTCCATGGTACACTGCATACTGCATGTGCATAGCTAAATATGTGCCAGAATGTCAAATAAAAGGTGTTTTAGGTGAAAAATAAAAAACCTCCTAACAGAGGACAACCTCCGAATAGAGGACAAAAGCCATGCTCCGAAAGTGTCCCTTGTTAGGAGGTTCGACTGTATAATAGTCTATATGGCCCGTTTTAGACTATAAGAATAAAACTGGTTATATTGTTGTATATGCATATAATATAAAAATAATTATATGTCTAGAGAAACATTATTTTAATGAGTTGTAATACCATGCACTCATTAAGAGTAATATTTTTTGTGAATCTTTGCATACTAATAATAATAGTGATGGAAAGTGCATGAAAACAAAAGTACTATAGTGTTTAATTGATACACCTTCATGTAATCTGTATTTACTACTTGATATAAACATCTATCATGTGGTCAGCTGTTAATCATACGTACGGTAGTACGTATAGTAGGAATGGGCCGACTGTCCCATTGACACAATACAAAATGTTCACATGGGCAGAAATAGCTGGTAATATGCAAATGAGTTGTAGACTGAAAAACAAGTGGCAGCTGCTCACTTCAGTTTGTACTAGCTACTATACTAAATTAATATTCTATGATGTTTAGCTTCATTTTATCTAACCTTAGCAAATTTTGCGCTGAAGATCTTGAAAGTTCAACTCTTTGGGACCATAAAGATGTAAATAGTTTCTTAGCGCTGTGAAATTTAGCCTAACGCCAGGTGGTTGAATAAATCATGTCAATCTTGCAACCGTTCAGAGTATATAGTAGTAATACTTTGACCTTTGCACCACCTTCATCTATTTATCCATAATTTCAAAATTACACACTCTATGCAATTTTGCGCTGAAGATTCTTGTAGAGCAAGTGTAGGAGCATCGAAATACGGTAAGTCTGAACTCTGAACTCCAATACTGGCCTAACGGCGGGAGGTACAAAATAGCGAAAATTTTCGATTTTCTAGCTAATTAACGTAATTTATTCATATATGCATGTCATATTACATGGAAAATGGTGTAGATCATGTAGATATAGTAGCAAACTGAATATTGAATATTATAGCTTTTAAGTAGTGAATTCCTGAAAGCTAATTAATTTCTAGCCATGATGCTTATAAACTTTCAGGAAATGAAAGCTAAGCCTTCAAATGCATTTAATAGCCTCCCCCAGACAGTTTGCTTATTGTATTAACCAAGAAAACAGGCAGAAAGTTTCTAGAGCACTCTGTAGAGAGCGCTGGCGAGAAGCCACAACAGTGTAATTTTGTTCTCCCCTTCCTTCCTTCCTTCCTTCCTAACTGACTTACTTGAACGCGATTTCCAGACAAACAAAAGGCATTGAGCCAACTTTGACCATATAGTGGGACTTCATTTGATGCACAGTACGTCCTTTTCGACTTGTTTGCTGGCGAAAAGGCAGCAAACAAAATCTAGGCAGCTTTAAAACTCTTGATATAAAATACTGTACTTTTTATTTAGCCTATTGACGTAGGTAAAGGTCGTCAATAGACCACGTGGTTGTATGCATATAATGCGCATGCGCATCAACTATACACTTCCGCTGCCTTTTGTAGAGACTGACTAGTCTCTGCTCTATGTTTGTTTTCATGCAATTGAGCACCTTAGTGTTTAAAAAAGTGAATGAACAAGTATAATAAAAATTTCATAAAAATGACAAGTGTAGGAATGGGCAGTGCAGTAAAAAGCAATGAAACAAGGTAAGTCTCTGAATTTCGGCACATGACTACTTCATTTTTGTACCCAACTCTCATACGTTACTGTGTACCTACATTCTACATGTTTGTTACTTTATTTAAATTAATCAAGTGATTGCTTGCATATTGAGCCAAATGGCTGACAATTATCATTGAATGATGGAATTAGAACTTGCAATCAGTGACTCATGAAAATGAAGTAGTCATGTGCCGAAATTCAGAGACTTACCTTGTTTCATTGCTTTTTACTGCACTGCCCATTCCTACACTTGTCATATTTATGAAATTTTTATTATACTTGTATAACTTTAATCTCAATGAAAACAAAAAAATTGTAAATAATAAACTACGGGTATATCATATGAGAACTGAAGCTCATTGTCGTCATTGGCTGGTTCGGTCACTGTTCTATAATTTTATCAAAAATGTTTTGAAGATTCCATTCTTTTTGACACTCTTCTTGTTGATCAACATCTCAACGGTAATGGGTGGGCAGTGGCTTCTTAGTCACCTTCTGCATTGGTAACTCATTTTCAGAGTCAGATGCAGTGTCACTTATTTAGTCTTTGCATGTCGGGTTGTCTTCCTGTGTCTCTTCTCTCTCCTTTTCTTTTGACGGCAAACACTTGACAAATGACCTTTGTTTCCACAGGTGTAGCACTTGGCATCTTTGTGACGGCACTTTTCAGCTACATGATTGGTCTTTCCACAATGTCAACAGGGATCTAACACAACTTTGTGTATTACCGGTGGTTTACTGTGCAGCTGCATGCTCAGCATTCTTTTCAGCTGCTTCCATACCTTCTGCAATTTCAATAGCCCGGTTGAAAGTGAGGTCTGCTTCTGTGAGTAGCTTCTCTTGGATTGACTTGCTCTTTAACCCACATGCTTGCTGCAGATATTCACCGAATTTGCAATCTGTCGAGAGCTTACGCAAATTGGCAACATAGTCAGCTATGCTCTCCTCTTCTGCTTGTTTCCTTTGGTGAAAATGAAAACGCTCAGCTATCACAATCTTTGTTGGCTCGAAATGCTTCTTCAACACTGCCTTGAGAGTAGCCATGGGCAGTGATTTGTCAGCTGGCTTATCTGGAGCAACTAAACTGCGCACCAATGAGTATAGGTCCTTGCTCCCATTGAATTCAGCAAAACTAACACCTTCTTGGCATTTGGTATTTCATTTGCGGAGAAAAATAAGTCCACTCTCTCAAGGTACGCTCCTATGCTTTCATTCTCTGGTTGAAAGTGTTCTAATCGCCCATAGTTCCCGGTGGCCATCCTCGTTGCCACTTCATGGTGTCTTTACCACTTACGTAGCTACCACTGAGAAACTAGATTCAACTGGATTTAATATTATAGATGTACAATCAACTCAAGAACACATGGAACCTTAGATGATGGAACGTTCGGTCCAACACTCATACAAAAGTAGTAAAAATTTCAAAAAAATAAGTAGTGTAGGAATGGGCAGTGCAGTAAAAAGTATTGGAACAAGGCATGTCTCAATTTTGGCACATGACTACTTCATTTTTAATCTTGATCTGGATCCTCTGTTAGCAGATGCGCTGGTTTTTGTGTAAATCTGACAGATGGCCACAGACTTTAATAGTTTGAATCAGAGAGAGACAGAAACAAAATCGTACAAGTATTTAAAGTGCCAAGCACATAGTTCCAATAATAGTGATTCTATAAATAAAAACACAGCCCTGAACATCTATAATCACATGAATTATACACATTACTCTACTAGTAGGATTGTCTAGTAGGCTTGTCTGAACACTCCCACTTAATTCATGAGCATTAGAGGCTTTCAGTCACAATCAGTCCCATGCTCTTGCGTAGTAGCTGAAATCTTGCTTTGGGAAGTGGCTTAGTCAAAATGTCCGCAATCATTTTGTTTGTAGGACAGAACTCCAAATTGATGTGTCCGTTGTCTATAGCTTCTCGAATATAATGATAACGAATATCAATATGTTTAGTCCGAGAATGCACCACTGGATTCTTTGCAATACATATTGTTCCTTGGTTGTCTTCCAAGAGAGTTGTGGCTTGGTCTTGTGGTACACGTAGATCACAAAGAAGTTTTCTGATCCACACAGCTTCTTGTGTTGCTACACTCAGGGCAACATATTCTGCCTCAGCAGTTGAGAGTGTAACAATTGGTTGCTTCTTACTGAGCCAGCTTACTGGACCATCGCTCAGAAGAAAAATATTGCCACTAGTTGAATGTCGATCGTCAATGTCACCTGCAAAGTCTGCATCGGAATATCCAATAAGTTGACTAACGTCAGACTTTCGGTAGGTCAATTTGACATTCAAGCTTCCTTTGAGGTAACAAAATATGCGCTTGACAGCTGTGAGATGTGCTTCAGTTGGTCTTGAGGCAAATTTTGAAACAACTCCAACTGCCTGTGATATGTCTGGTCTTGTGGCAGTTGCGATATACAGAAGGCTTCCAACCATTGACTGATACAATGCTGTATCCACAGGCTTGCTGACACCATCATCTTTGCACTGCTTTACATTGGGATCGGCTGGAGTGGACTTTGGTTTGGCATCTTGTAGTCTGTACTTCTCAAGCATTTTCAGTATATACTGCTTCTGATGCATCGTGATAGACTTCTCAACTCTATTACGTTCAATGCTGATTCCCAGGCAATAATGTAGTTCTCCCAGGTCAGTCATTTTGAATTCTGACTGTAAAAGCTAGCTGCTTCACTGTCAGCATGTCTCCATTTGTCTTGGTAGCAACAACCAGATCATCTACATATACAGCAACAATGCAGAGACCCTCAAGGACTAGTACATACAGGGATCAGCTGAGCTTTGTTTGAAACCAATGGACTGAAGAAAGTCTGTTAAGGTCTTGTTCCAGCTCCGTGACGACTGTTTCAAACCATACAGGGACTTCTTTAGTTTACAAACGAGATGTTCTTTTC
>CAXIPT010000196.1:0-13442 GCA_964030475.1 Tethya wilhelma
AAGAGTTCCAAGTAGGTACTAGTGGTGTACTCAAGGAATAGATTAAAAAGTACAAATACTCATTTGCGAGAGGATCTCACACACAGCTGTTTCGAAAAATGGTGCTGCAAGTTGTAAAACAAAAGTACAACATTGATCTTGTTGGGGAAGAAAACCAGGAAGAAGCCAATCTGATGTTGCAGTTTCCTGCTTCAGTGAAAGAGATCTATCTTTGGCAGCAACGCATAAAGATGGTCCCGGCAGGAGTGAAGTCCAATGCTGGTGTGGTTGTGGTTTATACACCACACTTTATGACCTCTACCACCAAAGACCCTCATGCAACCAACTCAGATAAAGGAGAAAACTAAGTAGCAATATCCAAGTTGGAATTAATGGCATTTATGAAGAATGACAGTTTAAAATTATTGGACTAAATGTATAGCTACTATTATATTATTGTATGATTGAATGGAGTGTGATTTGAATGAAAATTATGGATACTAGTTGTTTGAGAGGTTATGTAAATATTATACTTATAATTTTTAATACATTACAAAAAATTAATAAGGTGTTACGTAAGTTAATTTCGATTCTAATTATTATTGTGTGGCTTGTGTTGTCCTGCCCCAAATGCAGCAATAACATAATGGTTTGGTTGATTGTGATTTGGCTTTAGCTATTATATACAAGTAGCAAAAATTTTAAAAAATTAGCAGTGTAGGAATGGGCAGTGCTGTAAAAAGTATTGGAACAAGGCATGTCTCAATTTCGGGCACATGACTACTTCACTTTCATTTTTGATCCCTCAATTATTGTTGTCAATGGTTTCAGAATTATATATCTGTAGATGAAGTTTATCAGGTGAGCAACAGTATCACATACTAATGATTCAAATTCTTGCCAATCTTATCACTTGGCTAAATAATATGATGGTTTTAGGTTCTTGGTTTCTCATCACTGTATGATGGTATAGGTTCTCAACACATTATCAAGAATATCTCAGTATAGGAAGGTCGTATTGAGCTGGGATTGGTACCATTGTGATCAGCACAAAGAGATCTTTCAAATGATATATTTTGATGTCATATTTAAATTTTGATGAAAATCATTTAGTCAAGTGCGATTTTGACAAAAATTACCATTTTCCAATTTCACAAGTAAACCATATCATTTGAAAGCTCTCATCACTCTAACCACAATGGTGCCAGTCCCATCTCAATACGACCTTCTTAGGTAGAGATAAGCCTGGTAATGTGTTGCTGGGTTCTGTTTTTTTGATGATTTTCATCAAAATTTAAATCTGGCATCAAAATATATATTATTTGAAAGATCTCTTCACGCGAATCAGAATGGTACTGATCCCAGCTCAATACGACCTTCCTAGGCTGAGATATTCTTGATAATGTGTTGAGAACCTATATTATCATACAGTGAGATGAGAAACCAAGAACCTAAAACCATCATACGTGATGAGAAACCAAGAACCCAGCAACACAAGGTCGTATTGAAATGGGACTGGCACCATTGTGGTCAGAGTGATGAGAGCTTTCAAATGATATGGTTTACTTGTGAAATTGGAAAATGGTAATTTTTGTCAAAATCGTACTTAACACAATATGGAATTGGTCTTCCATTTATACAATGTATGAGAGAGTGCTAAAATTCACTAAGTTTTTGTAAAATTTCAGCATACAAGTCTTAATTATTTCAAATGTTGACATAAAGTGTCCAAAGTTGAACAAAGATGTGTGAATTCTGAAATGGGTATACAAATTTGTACACCCTTGACTTGACCAATGGTATATAAATTTGTACAAATTTTTTACATCTTGAGTGGGTGTACAAATTTGTACACCCTTCAAAATTTGAAAGTGTACAAATTTGTATACTCTTCGTAATTTTGGAGGTGTACAAATTTGTACACCTCATAGATATGCAACATTTCACTTTGTTTAGCTAAAATTTTCGAAAAATTCTTACATTCTAAAGATGATAATTTTTTTCTGGCAAAAGCGGCATGTTATTTTTTAGCAATTTTTTTCAGTTTTAATTTTAAAAATGTCGAAATTTACCAAAAAGTCTACAAAATTTAGCAAGCCCTATTTCATAAACGGAAGGGTAATTTCATAATGTGTTTTTGTCTTATCACTAAATAAATGCATAGTTAAATGTTTTGTTAAATGTTTTACTTGTCTTTGTCAATTGCATAATTTTGAAATTGGTTTAACACCATGTACGTATAATAGTTTAAAAACAAACAAACAACACTTTAAACAATGGTCTCTATAGTGGGTCTAGTACTAGTCTCATGTTGTGTGTGTACGTGGTGACAGTACTTGTCTCTAATCTCTTTGGCAAGCACCCTCTGGTCCATTCCTTCAAGAGCAAGACACAGTTTGATCCACGAGGTCTGCGTGTCATGAGAAATCCAAACATTAATGAGCTCGTCTCTCTGTCTTGTTGTCCCAAAGCAAGCAAAATCAGTATGAATTGAGTCAAGAGTCAACTTGTTTATCCCTAGCATTATCCCCAGTTTATGCCAGTCAACCAGTGTCTTGAGTGCAGTGGTGACATTCAAGTAGGTAAAGGTTGGGTCAAATGTTACAACTGCAGAGAGAGGGGAAAAGTGGCATAATAAACATTATTTGCACAACATTGTACTATAAACTGAATCCTAGATAATGCAGATCAAGGTTTTAACCACTTCCTGTAACACATGTACACATGCACTTTATGATGAACCTCATGCAGGGCTTACTTGCTGAGCAATAATACATGTACTTACACGAGTATCATTATTATACTGTCATACGATAATTTCTATTATACTAGCTCTCTTACCAACTTTAGGCCCTCCCATCCATGAGCTATACTTCGCTACTGAGAATCCCATTGTGAGAGTCTTGTATGTGTGTCTCTTCACCCTGCAATGTCTGCCTGGGATTCAGAGTGTGTTTAATTCCTGTTCTTGTAAAATCAAAAACCGTATCTTTTTCAAGGCACAAAACAGTCGTGTCCCTCTCAAAATGGCCAAACCATTGGTCAACAGCTGACTTTAAACACGACAAATCGAATTCTCCGCTGTGTGGTCTACAAACAGCAATGTGGTCCATTTCAGGGTGTAATGGGCACTGGAATCCTAGTTCGTAAGGAGAGTGAGTTAGAGAGTTAGAGGAAGGTAAATACTGCTTGTGTTTCAGTTTGGTGATGATGTAATCTAGAGTGTGACAAACTGTTTCCAGAACATGCTTACATGCATAGCTCATGAGATGGTTGTGTACTAAGTAAACAACTGAGGTGGGTGATGTGAACCTCGTATCGTTTTGGTTTTGAAATCAGTGTTAGATCGTAGCTACCACTGGATCTGTTGATACGAAACATAACACGGTTTTTATGCAAGGTCGATTGACTGCTAGCTCCAGGTCGTGGCTCCTGTAGGGTCCAACCAAGTTTCTTTTTTTGAGCAACTAAACTTGCTATGCAGGCACAAAACACACCAACTGGTACAATACCACTCTTGAAGCAGATCAGGAGGGGAACAGGATCACTAGGACTGTGGGACACATTGAGCTCACTATCATGAGCTGATGGGAGAACTGCAGGCATAAAGTAGATGACTTTCTTACTGAATAAACAAGGCACATCAACAGCAGCACCACATAATTCTTCTTCATGTGAGATACGGGCTATGATATTAAGATGTTCGAGAAGCTTTACAAGTTGTGGTAGTGGAAGCCGTCGCCCCATGTCACTCTTTAGGTTCTTTGAGACTTTCTGAATGTCATCAAAACAAAACTGACCAGCTAGCTTAAACTTGTCACATACAGCCTTTCGAAAAACTTTCAATTTGAATGTATTTAAGATTAGCTCTGTGACGCTGTCAAACACAATCTGTGGATCGCATATCACTGTGTCTTTCAGCTCCTCTACATCAGGGTAATACATCAGCACTCCAATACAATGGTGTAAGAACCATATTACTTCTTGGACATCATTCACATGAAGTCGACGACCAATTTCTTCACATTGAAACAAACTGATAGTAGATTTGCCAATTCTTCGAAGGAAAAGACCGAACATGAGCCAAGAAGCAGGAATAGGAAGCTCGTCAAATTCCTGGAAAATGACCTCTTCAATTCTAGTTCGAATCTTCTTCACTTCATCCTCACTGCCAGTCATGTTGTCCACATCAAATATGAGTTGATCGTCAGAAGCATATCGTAACAAATCCCTATCTGCTTCGAAGACATCAGTGTCCAAAATCTCCTTTAGCTCCTCCTGTAGTGCTTTATCAATCATTTTGATTTCAGTCTGAACTTCTTCTGGGCTGCCTTTAAGCTTGTCTTTATACGTACCCACAAGCATTGCAGCTTGAGATTGCTGGGAAGTAATGTGTTCTCTTTCTGGTACATTTGTGGTGTTCGATCTAAAGCATGCTATGCTTGAAAGAATCTGAAAGATGACTTCTTGAAATGTGTAGGAGGACTCACCAAGGGACAGCTCTTCATAATCTTCACTGACATACTTGATCTTGTACGTTTGTTTCAACTTTTGATCCAGACGAAGAAAGATGAGGTAGAGAGCTGGGCCAATGGTTAACATCGGTAACATTTCGATAAAGGCTGGCTGTCCACCAGTGTCCACCATGTTGAGGAGGATAGTCTTCTCCAGCAGGATTTTGAGCTGTTGTTGACCAGCATGTGATTTCAAAGCACTATCAAAAGCTTCAAATGCTCTCTCAATTTCTAAAGCTTCAGAATAAGAAGGAATTTTGTTTTGAATTTGTGCTGTGGTCTCTCCTCCAATGAGTACTCCTGCTTGCGATTGCTTGAATTTTTTTCTATGGATTTGATCAATGGATCTGGTTGAGCTTTCTTGGATGCTAGATTTGCTTGTTGATGGTCTTGGGTCAACTGTAGCTGGGCTGGCAAGTGCAACACTTCCCTCACTGATAAACTGATAGAGAATATGCAATTCTTCATCTAAATCGGTCTTCTGTGCACCACTACTTTTGAAAGCTCTCCATGCTGTCTCTGCATGAGATGATGGCCGATGAGCTTGTTGTTTTTTCATCAGTAAGTTTCACAACAACATTGATTGTACCAGTACTCGGCTGATGAATGGCTTGTCCAATGAGGTTAATGATTTCACCAATCAGACGCCTCCTCAGTGAAGTCTTGCCAACACGTGGGGGTCCAAGAAGAAGAAATTTTAAGTATTTGATGGCTATGCTGATACCACTCGATAGCGCTTCTTGGTATGCATCATAATGCTTTTGCCTTTCTACGGCTGCTGTAATAATAAGAAGCATGATGTGGAATATTGTTATTATTTGATCTGCTTGCCCAAGCATGGCATGCAGGAAATTGGAAGCACTATAATGACTTCGGGACTTTTATAAATTATTGCACGGCTTCCCTTAACATGAAAAGCCTCTCTAAAGTTTGAACTAAATTTTATGAATCACGATCTCAAAAATTATATTGCCAATATACAGCAATCTAATTGCAGAAAATTGTTGTGATAATATATTATAATAATTATTATCATAATGGTCCTATCACAAAATCATGAAAATTTTGTGCTACAAAAATTTGGAGCCTTGCATGTATTATAATATTATGGTTATTATTATAATTTTTTATATTGTTGTAAGATCATGGAATAGTATACCTGAGTTATCAGTAGAAGGTTTTTGTGATGGCTTTAAAATCATCATTGAACACATCAGAGTGTCATCTATGGACATCATTGCAGCAGAATTATCTAATTCACCTGCAAAGTTGGGTGCTGAGAATAGTGTCACTAGCTGCCGTTTTGCAAAGAATTCATAGCCATCTTCTACAAGATCATGTCCCCGGCAAATTAGGTCAAAGTCGTGCTTTACAAGAAACTTCTTAACAATATCAGGACCAAATGTAAAGGATACACTTTGCAGACTATCCCTATACAAGGTTGAGTTACCATATTGGATCTGAGGATAATCTTCATGAAAGTTTTCACCCCAACCGAATATGTTTTTGTCTGGAGTTGCCCATAACAGATCACACAGTAGACCATGGTCAGGAATATCTGTTGGTCTTGGTATCCTCTTAATTTGCTCCATTGATTGAAGGTCAGGGGATATACCAGAATGGACACAAAAGATTTTTTCATCCACAATTGCAGCTACTGGCAAACAATCGAGGCAATCAGTAAATGTTCTCCACAAACTTATGTTATAACGTCGTTTGCACTCATCATAAAAGCCAAAAATCCTGTTTACTGATTTAGCCTCGTGATTTCCTCTCAGTAAGAAAAAAATATATGGGTACTTGATTTTGTACGCAAGTAAAAGACAGATCGTTTCAATTGACTGTAATCCTTTGTCCACATAGTTGCCGAGAAACAAATAATTTCTCTGAGGTGGAAATCCACCATGCTCAAATAACTTCAACAAGTCATAATATTGGCCAAAAATATCTCCTACCACAGCAATGGGAGCTTCAAGTTCCAGTAACATAGGCTGAGAGAGGAATATCTCACGAGAATTGAGGCAAATACCACGTATTTCGCTCTCAGTGAGATTAGCATTTTTACCTGGTCTGCTTCCTCTAACTCCCAGCAATTTAGTGATGATAGAGTCAATGTTGAACGTCTCATTGTCTGGTGCTGGTCCTGCCATTGTTACAGATTAATTCTGTTTCAAACCGTGTATTATTGTACATATCCAGACCCTTCACACGTGCGGTATAAATACGCGCGGGAAATTATAGCGCGCGTGTAAAGGGTCTGGATACGCCAGACTTATTGTACAAATGTGGTCACCAAACTAGCCCCGCCCACGCTACGATTGCATGCATGGTCGACCATTTCCCGAATTGCTCCTTCACTACACAGCAAACTATACTTTTAATAATATGCATGGATATCCTGCCTAGTCATGCATGCTGATATTGCTGTTAAGTGCATGTGGGAGTCATGTAGTCTAGAGATCAAAACACTATCCATTTAAAAACACAATATTTGCTATAGCTAGCTATAATTATAGCTCTACATTGGTCGACTCTTAGTGGACTAGCTACAACAATGTCTTGGAGTAAACTGCTCATCACTGTTGCATTCATGATACTACACAGCAGCATTACTAGTGTGAACGGACAAGGTAAGAGACAAGAAGCATGATGCATATTAATAGTCAATATCAAAATGCATTAAACTTTAATAATCTTTAATTTTCCAGTGCAACTTGTATTCCGAGGTGTCTCATACCCCAACAACAGTGTATTGGAACTTGATGACATTGGAAACATTACCACTGGTAGTGCTATCTCCTGTACTACTAACAAAAGTCAATGTTGTGCAGCTCCTCCAAATCGTTTTGGACAATGGTACTATCCAAATGGATCAGCAGTACCTAACAATGCAGCTGGTTATGCTTTCTACCGTGGTAGATGGGACAATAAAACATTGTTTTTGAACCGAAGGAATGATGCTAATCAGTCTCAAACTGGCTCATTTTGTTGTGAACTACCAGATGACAACGATGTGAATCACAGACTCTGTGTTTCATTAGGTAAATGTACAATCCTTGATCGAGTGTTGTCTATATGCATACATAATACTATGTTGATCACAGCTGCGCTAAGTCATGGTATGCAATAATGTATATCACTTTCTTTTTCCACAGTGGAGGTCTCCATCACACCTGTATCTGGTTCTAGCACTGCTGGAGAACACTACAAACTGTCTTGCACAATTACCGGAGTGACAATTGGTTTTCCCATCTTCTCTTGGCTTCTCCCTTCCATTTCTGGAGAAGGTGACACGAGGCTGGTATCATACGAGATGCCCAGTGCCACTACTCACACTAGCATTCTACAGTTTGATCCTCTGAAATCATCACACGAAGGAAAATACACGTGTCAAGTAACAGTGGAAGCATCGAGAGTAATGACAGCATTTCAAGTCAATGTGACACGTAAGACTTAAAAATTTGAAGCTATAGATATAGGTTATAGCTAGAATACTTGACAGACATGCATGCATTCACTGTAGCATGCATATGCATATTATAATGGTTCACTAATTTAATGGTCAGAAGTGCTCCTTAATTGCATGCAGAAAGTTACTCACATAATATTATGTCATGTGCAATAACTAAAATTTGTCTTTCAGTCCCTCTTCCTAATGATGTGACTGTTACTGCCTCTCCTAATGGCCCCATCATCATTGGTTTCTCCCTTGTTCTGACCTGTTCCATTAAGCTGAGTGCAGCAGTGGATGTTCCAGTGACTGTGAATACAGTGTGGAGTGGACCAAATGGGACACTGTTTTCTGCCACATCCTCTATTGCTACCATATTGACTGCTACAACCTACACCAGTACAGCCACTATTAGTTCAATCACGGCAGACCACTCTGGAGCATACAACTGTTCAGCTAGTGTCAGTTTAGTATCTGACTCTACAACTAAAGGAGGACAAATCTCAGGGGAATACACTCTAACTGTTGGTGAGTCACAAAGGTTGCCTATAATGCAGTATCAATTGTCCTCTACGTATCAGATTCTTTTATTGCATGGATATTCACTTGTTAACATTCATGCAGTTCTTCCAACTCCTATCATTGTGAGTACTGATTCCCAGTCTACATCCATCACAGTTGTATGGACTCAGGAACATGGAGATGCCGTAGAACTCTATAAACTTGAGTATTCCTATATTGGACCATGTCCCGGTGTTGTTCAATCTGAGATGGTTTCAATTGATGGTGACTTGAGAGAGTACGTGGTGGAAGGCCTTCATGAGTTTAGCAACTACACACTCACAATCACCGCTATACATGGTGATTCTGGAAGCAGTCTACCGGCAACAGTAACCACAGCAACACTGCCCACTGGTATTATCATAATAATATAATAGTATAATACGCAAGATCATTCATAATTGAGTTAATATTAAATTTTCTTATCAACTATACACAAGTTCCAAGAGGACAGCCTAGAAACCTTACTGTTATCTCTAGTACACCATTCTCCATCACTGTACAATGGAGTGATGTTGAGTGCCTTGAACAGAACAGTATAATAACTGGATATTCGGTGACTTATTGGCAAAATAGAGGTAGTTTGAGTGTTACAGCAAATTTAACTGGAGCTGATCACCAGACATTCACTGGAACTGGATTATTACCTCGATATAATTGGCATCCTTTTAGTGTGGCTGCTGTTAGTGATTATGGGATTGGACCATACAACAGGATTACAGATGCAGAAACTACTGTTTCTGACCGTAAGTATAATATTATGCATGTTAGTTTATTGATTACAATGATTTGTATTATTATCTCTAGGTGTTGGTCTAATCCTTAATGGTGTGTTGTATGCTAACAATAGCATTGTGACAGGAGAGGATATTGGTTGGGGTGGGGGTTCTCTGCTCTGTTTCACTAATAACACTGACTGCTGCAGATACTACAATAGTACAAGTCGTGAATCTACAGTTTTTGGAGAATGGTTTCTTCCCAATGATACTACAGTGGCTGGATATAGCAATGATTTCCGAAGAGGACGCAGTTCTCTCAGTACAACTGGTCTACACAGTTATGGCAATTATTATAACAACTCTGAATCAGGAGTCTTTCGTTGTGTGATACCGGATGCAAGTGGAATTAACCAAACCCTTTATGTTGGAGTGTACAGTAAAAACAAAAATTATAATTATGGCTCTCCTTTTATTACTAATTTATTTTACAATCGATCTATCCTCACCCTGACCTGCACCTCTACTGGTGGTCCTGCTACTAATGTCACTTGGATGAGGAATGGGCAACTGAAACATGAACTAGATCAAAATGAAAGCCTTTACAGTCAGAGTAAAAGAGTTGTGAACACTACAACAGCTACATATGAGAACACATTAACAGGTATTACAGTTGCTGACTTGGTTGGTTCATTCACTTGTACCGTCACTAACAGCCGAGGATCATCAACAACAAACATTACGGTAACCCTTAATGGTGAGTTAACAAAAGTATACATAACATTAGATATGCATGATATGCATGCATTCTACATTAATTCTATAAAGGTGTTGTGATTCTTGGAACAAGTCAACCATTAGTAGTAGGCGGCATTGCCAATATCTCCTGTGTATCTGATGCTCCTGCTACAAAGATAGAGTGGTTGGATAGCGATGGAAGAGAAGTAGCACAGGTGATCGGTACCTCAGTGAATCAGCTTGATCTGATATTCAATCCAGTCAACGATACTACCCACAACTCGACCTACACTTGTCAAGTAACCAGAGGAGATGGTGTGTTTGAAGAGAATATCACCATCAGTGTTACAGGTACAATTAAGACTTAGTATAAAGTAGTAAAAATTTGTATTACCAATATTATTTTATTGTATGTATGTTCAGTCTGTTCTAAAAGTATTCTATAGCTGCTGTTACATGTGTGACCTGTGTAAAATTGGAACTGAACACATTATTTTATCCTTCTTTATACAGTCCCACCAAAACCTATAAATGCCACTGTAACAACATCGGGGAAAGCAGTAGATGGGGAAGAATACACATTAATGTGCAAGGTGTCTGTCATACCTGGGCTCACCAAAATGCCTATTGCTACCTGGCTCCATCAAAACGGCTCCCAGATCACATCAGATGAACGTACAACCATTTCACCAAGCACTCTATCACCATCTTCAGTACTGAAATTCACATCTCTACACTTCCTTCATGGAGGGAAGTACACATGTCAAGGAATGATCAAATCACCAGCACTGGACAACACTCTCACAGTAAAGCAATCAAAGACTGTTATCGTAAAAAGTAAATTGACTTTAAAACCATTAATTTTACTGTGTGATCATTGTATGCATCATTGACAATGTGATGCTGACCTTTTTACTCCACTAGTTCCGACGCCTACTGTAAACATAACAACCTCCCCTGATGAGAACACACATTCAAGAGTCCCTTCTCTTATCCTGGCCTGTACTATCAAGTTAAGTAAAGCTGTTGACATTCCCGTGTCTGTAAACACAATCTTGAGGGGACCAACTGGGACACAATTCACTTCACTCGCCTCAAAGGAAACTGAATCAGATACAACCTATACCAGTACAGCTAGCTTTAGCTCATCAGTGGCTAGTGACTCAGGAGACTACACCTGCCAGGTGACTATACATTCAACATCTTCAATGAACTTTGTACAAAGCAGTGAGCAAGCAATTGCTACTAAAACTGCAAAAGGTATGTGTTTCTCCTCCTTGATGTGCCAGGTGTTAATTTAGAACTGGCTTTAAAATGAGTATATACATGCAGTAGTAATAATCTTTCTATATAGATGTCCTACAGAGGTTTCAACTCAAGCTCAGACGTACTGATGATTGTATCACTTGGAACGTAGGTTATGAATTAGTATACAAACTTATCGTAAGTGTATAACTCATCTCTTCTATTGTAGGCCATAAAAGCTAATGAGGTTCGTTCCTACATTTTTGGCGAGCTTCAACAAGCTATCTCTTCAAGATGCCATTATGAGCTGCCCAAAGAGAACCTCTTCAATGGAGTGTTCAGTTGCCTTGGCTCCCATGAGGAGACCACCTACAGGAGTACCATCATTGGCACACAGACAACCACTGCCACACAGCTGGAGGAGTGCCTCCAAGACTGGGTGACCTCTGACCCCACTCTCACAATCCAGTGGTATGCTGTGAAACTGGACCCAATGTGTCCAGTCAGCATTTCCTCACTCGGAGAGGCCGAGTGTGTTTCAAGTCATTAAGAACATTCCAATAATCATTAAGTATATACATGTACAACCAACAGTTACTGTATACTTGAAGCAATCTTGAATTATTATTTTGAAAGTACTAGCTAGTAGGCTTTATAAAACTATATTGAATAACCTGAACCAAATTTACTTGTCTGATTATTAGTCTTTCTGTTAATTTTCGTTTCGATAGAGCAATTTAATCTATAGCTGATAATGTCTTCAATAATTTGTACAAATTAGATTGATGCTGCTGAGTGTGTTTGTAGTTATTGTGTTAAGTTTTGGTAGATTACTTACTGAAAGGCCCTGAAATTACGAATGAGCCAACTGATAATTTTAATCAAGGTTTCCATGATGCTGGTTGGAAATCTTTCCCAGAACTTTTGGGGTCTTCACTTGTTTCTGACTTGGATTTAAAGGAAGGTGCTGAAGCATGATCTACAGCTGAGCATATTATATGTAACAATAACTATAATTATGATTATACTTCAAGATTTAAAGAGTAACAAAACTTGAATTGCATTTAATAATGCAAGCTTTACAAAAAAAAAAAATAATAAGGGCCAACAGTTGACATACCAGGCAATCCATGCACCTAGCTCTAAATGTATGGACAAGTCTAAGACTAGAGGAAATGGTCATCAATGTAAAATAATCAGTTTATCATACGTACGGTAGTACGTATAGTAGGAATGGGCCGCCTGTCCCATAGACACAATACAAAATATTGGTCACTATAAAAATCTAACCAAACAAAATTAGGCCTTCAAAGTTGCTGAGAGGCTCTCACTGACAGAATACCAACTGCATGCAAGGCCTAAAACTCACAAAAACTTTCCTCAGCACTCGTAGAGAGCGCTAGTGGGAAGCCATCATAGTGCCATTTTTGTTCTCCTAACATACGTACTTACTTACTTACTTACTTCCTAACTGACTTACTTGAAAAGGATTTCCAGAGAACCAGAATGTGTTGAGCCAACTTTGACAGCACAAAGTAAGTTCTGCTAATGGGTAACATACCTTGATACTCGTTTTCATCTTAAATAGGCCCAAACAAAAACTAGAAAGGTTTTAAACTTAGTGTATAAATTCATGTACTACAATGCAGCCATCTTTGGAGGTAAAGTTCAAAGGTCATTATCCACGTGGCATTATTATGCGCATGCGCATTAGCCTCCTCCAGCATAAATTGCATAATGCAGTGCAAGCTTTTTGTAGGGACTAACCAGTCTCTGATAGTCTCAACACTGTAGTGTTGAAAAAAGTGAATGAACAAGTAGTAAAAATTTCAAAAAAATTAGTAGTGTAGGAATGGGCAGTGCGGTAAAAAGTATTGGAACAAGGCATGTCTCAATTTCGGCACATGACTACTTCATTTTTTATACCCAATTTTTGCCCCATAGTCCAGTTTAATTACCTATCTGTTATAGTCTACTCCACTGCTTAGCCTAGGAATTTGAACCAATGCAAAAATAAGCTATGGTATACTGTTGTTACAGTACAGATCATATTGAGGATCCATATGAAGGATCAAGAATAAAAATGAAAAATGAAGTAGTCATGTGCCGAAATTGAGACATGCCTTGTTCCAATACTTTTTACCGCACTGCCCATTCCTACACTACTAATTTTTTTGAAATTTTTACTACTTGTACAATAGCTTAGCTTATAGGCAAACTATATTACGTGATTGATGG
>CAXIPT010000198.1:0-12676 GCA_964030475.1 Tethya wilhelma
GGGCTGCATTTAACAATCTCCTTATTGAGTCTCTCATTTTGCCCACAGGAAGAATTCCTTACACACTCTCAACAGCCATTCCATCTTGTTTGTGTTCTTTTTACGATTTAGCCATTCCTGTGTCTCATTACATTTCCAATGTTTTTTTTTACTTGTTTGTTCTCATTTTTCCATATTTCTACAAATTACATTCGAGTTGGTGTGTGTAGCTAGCTACTGAGCTAGTAGTCTGGCAAGCCAGACTCACTGAGCCAGCAGCGGGCTGCTGAGCTCGTACTTGAAGTCACAACTTGTTCAAGTGTGTAGCCTCCTGCTTGATACTGAAGTGAAACACACATCTCAGTCATTTGGAGGCAGGAGCTGTATCATAAGATTTACTTGTCTTTCTATATGTTATGATAGCCAAAGTCCTGATTCATCTCTTAAGAAGAGCAACCAGGTATCACAAAATAGTTCCAGGCAACTTCAGTGCATTTAATTCCAAATAACGCACACTTTTGTGTGTGGAAAGGGTCGTCAATTCGAATTTTCTAGAAGCTAATGAATTATTCATGACTGTAGAAATTAATGGCGGCCATATGGAGGAGGCGCTTTCCGCCTTGTATCTAGCTACTCAATGAGAGGCACTAAAAACCGATGGCAAAAGCGACTGTACCGGAAGAAACCAAGTTCGTTCGTTCAAGAATCAGCTTCTAAAAGTGAATAGTCTCTGAGAAAAGTGTTGAGCCAAGATAGAAAAAGAAGAAGAAGAAGAAGAAGAAGAAGAAGAAGAAGAAGAAGAAGAAGAAGATGGAGAAAATTGGAGGTTTGACATATTTGTGTTTGTTACTTTAGCGATGTTTTTAGGCCATGTTTTTGAGCTCATTAGAAAGAGAAAGAGCTAAATAGTAGCTTTAGAAGCCTTTTAGTGCTAAGCGCTCAGTTTTTGCAGAGCGCGTGAATATTTGTATTGCGCTAATGGGCCATCCGTGCCATTCCTGTGTACCCAGTACTACCGTACTGGGAATGATAGGCTTGTGGTTAAATAATAATAAAAAAAAAGGGAAACAAACAGGATTATTAAAAATGAAGTCAAAAACATGGTCTTGCTAGCCAGATTCGATCTCCCATTTCATTTCTTGCGAAGAGTCTGGCTAGCAAGACTTCCGACAATTAATTTAATTGTAATTAGTAAATAGTACACTCCAACAGGAGAAGCAAAGAAGAACAAAACACACATGTAGGTAGTATAGTTTGTCATCATCAAGATGAATTCAGTCTAGCAGTACGAATAAAGCTGTCACATAGTTCAAGTGATCACAGCTTGAATAGGTCTTTAAGTAATTAGAACCAAATCGAATATTATACACATTAGAGGTGTATGCAGAGCAAGAGCTGCACCGAAAGAGTTCACTGATTATGGGAGGAAGCTTCAGAGCAGTAGTAAGCAGACTTTGGCATCTCATCATAACAATGTTAAACAAGCTATTTAGACCTGCAACTGAGTGCAGGATTGAGGTTTGACAATGACGAGGTTAGGACCAAATCCTTCTCAGTATATTGTTAAAGACACCTCCAGATTCTGCAACTTAGAAGAGGATAGTTTCCACAGAGAAGAACCATAAAGAGATAAACAATAACTGGAAAAGAGAGGAATCTTGACACAAGCTAAGGTCACGGTACGAAAAGAATACAATTAGCTTTCCTACACATATCTTTAGTGACAGCCAAAATGTCATGTCATCAGCATAACATGCATTATGCCTACAAAATGATGTTTCCAGAATTTTTTAATAGTCCTTGACACTTTGCTAGTGGATAGAAGAAACTACTACCTTTGTTCTGCACTTTCTTCATAGTTCTTAATCAAGCAGACCACTACAACAATATAATTAAAACATGATCATACCATGGCAGACAACTGAGTAGTAAATCTGTAGATGAATCATGATCTACCTTCGCGGCGCCGGCTGAGTTATCTGACTCTCAGCTGCTCACTGAGATACTCTCTGATGATTTCTTGCCTCTTTATGACGCTTCTCTTCACCATTCCTCTCATGCTGACGTCGCTTTCTTAGCCTTGGTAGAATCTTTTAGGCTCTCCTCATGTCAGACTCGAAGTCAAAAGAGTGACAGTCTAGCTAGCCTACCACGTGGTTTTTGCGCATGCGTAACACGTGCGTATAACAGAAATTCCCTCAACAATAATTACACAAGTATAGTAAAAATTTCATAAAAATTAGTGGGGTAGGAATGGGCAGTGCTGTAAAAAGTAAGGAAACAAGGCATATGCATGTCGCAATTTCGGCACATGACTACTTCATTTTCATTTTCGATTCCTCATGTATCCAGTCATATAAAATAAATACAAATATGGTTCACTGTACAATCATGCCCATTGATATTATTATAATAATGGCTTGATATCATAGATTGTGCAAGCCAATTGCAGTCTACATTGCATGGCTATAGCTAAGTTAGCTTGGACATAAAAATGAAGTAGTCATGTGCCGAAATTGCGACATGCATATGCCTTGTTTCCTTACTTTTTACAGCACTGCCCATTCCTACCCCACTAATTTTTATGAAATTTTTACTATACTTGTTCATTCACTTCTTTTACCACTAATTATAAGGTGTGGAGACTATCAGAGACTGGTTAGTCCCTACAAAAAGCTTGGGTAGCAGTAACTGCTTTCATAAAGCTAAACTAGGCTAATGCGCATGCGCATTAAATGCCACGTGGATAAATAACGACCTTTGAACTCTACCTACATAACTTCCGTGATAAGATGGCTGCACTGAAGTACACAAATTTATAGGCTAAGTTTCTAGATCTTGTTTTAGTACATTTTGGCAGTAAACAAGTGTAAAAGACGCTAGTCCCGATGAAAAGAAGTTACTTCGTGTGTTCAAAACCACCTCAGTGTCTTTTGTTTTCCTGGAAATCTCGTTCAAGTAAGTCAGTGAGNTGTTATTGTGCGGCAATAGAACTCACTTGGAGTATCAGCTGGTGTGTTACTGCGGTGAGTTTGCCTACCACATCTCCTTGGCAAAGATGGCACAGTACCAACAGCAGAGCACATACTTTCAATTGTGAGAAACCACTTAGCATGGTAAGTGTTTACATTCTCCCTGGCATCTTGAATTGTTGATGTTACTGTCTCAATCTCCTTCACAGCACTCACAATATCTCTGGACTCTGCCTGTAGATTGGTCGTCAGGGCTTGGACATACTTCAGACAAGAGTTCGTGATAACAAGTGCACACAAAAAATCTGTTGTCGTTATTGCGAGCTGTAAGGCCCTTGCATCTGTGATGGAATCAGCACTCCAACTCCCAGGACCATCATTGCAAATACTCTCCATACACTCAACAACAGACTGATGGAGATTCTTGAAGATCTCAATAGCATCTATCCATTGAACCCATCTCGTTCGGCACATGTCCTTCAACTTGTGGATTCTTGAAGAGGGTTGGCAGCTGGATATTGCTCTCTCAAGGGCACTCTGGCATTTGGGGTGAGCAGCAAAGAATTGGTACACTCTCCCAATAACTCCCATCATGTTGCGAACACTCGTCACCTCAAGAGACTTAACAACAGCAAGGTTGAGAGCACATTGCAGATACATTGCAAGTGGGTACTGTGCTGTGATTAATGCTGCAGTACCATTTACAACACCAGCCATGTTTCCAGCTCCATCATAAGCTTGGCCACGAAGATTAGAGAGATCTAATCCATACCCTTCAAGTGTAGTGGTGATCTTCTCAGCAAGGGCTCGGCCAGATGTACCAGCATCACACTCAGTAAAGCCCACCAAATCCTCTCTCACAACCAAAGTGTCACTGTCAACGTACCGATGTACAATGCTCAACTGTTCCTTGTTTGAAACATCACTCACTTCGTCGGCAATGACAGTGTACCACTTCGCAACTTTCACCTTATCGATAATGTGCTGTCTCACTTGTAGAGAAAGGACCTCAACAATTTGGTTCTGGATGGTGTTCGAAGTGTAAGTGGCATTTCGGGCAGCTGTACTGAGGTGGTCTGCAAGGACTGTATCACCTGCATCAATCCTGAAGTTCAGTAGAGCTAAGAAATTGCCATGGTTGGTAGAGCTCAAGATATCTCTCTCGACATCTGCTGAACTGTCACGGTGACCACGCAGGGCTATGTTTTGTCTGCCACACAGCACGATTGTCTTCATGATCGAAGCAAGCTTTTGACGGTTGACCTCTACTCTCTGCCAAAGCACGATTAAGTCTGCTCTGGATTGATGGCTGCTGATTTGTCATGGTTTTCTTGAACTCCTCAAGTCGAACCATTGCTGTCAAGTGATAATCCTTGGAGGCATGCTTTCGGAACTCCTCCAGAGCTTTAGCGAATGTAGTGAGCGGGCGGCTGACGAGGACACCAGGAGTAGATCCATGATATCCAGTTGAAGCAAAAAGAATACAAGGAAGACAATAACCGCCATTCTCCCTCTTGCTATACACAAGCCAAGGAAAAGTTCGGAGCCATTGCTGCTGAAAAGAACGACCTTTTGTACCTAAGGCTTTTGGAAACGAATAATTTGGAGGTGGTCGAAAGTGGTTAGTGAGTAGGTTGTACCTCTCAGCACTGGTTGGGTTGCTCTGATGATCGATGAACTCTGCAACATCATCACAAAACTGACTACTGTCTAATGCTGGCCGCTTAGAAGCTGGAGGGTCACTATCAGAGGTACCAGAAGCTGTTTGCTCATGAGAGGAATCTGAATCTGTAATTCACATGACATGACTGTTTGTGCATTACTTTATATGTCGTGTATGCATGCTTTTTTCACTCATATTAACCTGAATTGTCAATGGGGTTTACTACCTCTTCCTGATCACTTTCATGATCACTAGGACTGGTTGGTGGTGGTTGACTTCTTTGGAAATACTTCAGGATAGACATGTATCTTGCTGTGGTTCAAGCAGTCAGCTGAGCATGTGGTTTCTGGTTTCCTGCCTACCGTATACGTACGTATTTTTCTGTACTTTGAACCTACTATATACTATCAATGCAATTGGTGGGCGTAGCTCAATATTGCTCGCTCGCTCTCATGAAGAAATTAATGGCGTATTTATACAAATAGACATAGTTTACAAGTTATAGTACTAGTCAGTAGCTATAGACTAGTAGGTATAGATCTAGTTTTTAACCAGCCAGACTCAATTATCTGCTTCTTCTGAGGAGGAGCTGCCTGCAGATAATCGCTGGTCAACGAGTGGTAGCACCGGTGCTCTTTTGGTGGGCCAGGGGGGTGCTCGAGCACCCAGAGCACCCCCTTAAACACGCCACTGACAAGCCTTGATGAGTGAGGACAATGCATTGTTAGAGCTTATGCAACAAGCTAGCAATTCAATTAATCTCACAATATGCATGTGCAGGCATTCAAACACTTAGTATAATAAAATATGTAACATCCCATTATGTTCATTTTGTTAGAATGAACGCCCTGTATATTTTGCCTGTACATGCATGGTATTATAGTTTATTCCTCCTATATGGCTGTATAATTATATTTATTGTAGATGACGACTAAACATGTAATTGCCCAGAGTTTGTTGGCCCATGATGGTTGATGCATTGTACAAAAGTACAGTTCTACTAGACCAGTTCCTGATGATGTCAAGAGTGCAGTTTTCATCGATGAAATTTGTGATTCTGAGTCTGATCTCATAGTGTTTGGTTTTTTACTTCGCTACATTGACTGCTTATCTGAGAAAGGTATACGTGCATGTCACAGTGAACAGACAGTTTTCATTTTTTTAAACAAACTTAAGGCCTCCTTACTAGATGTAACTGGTTCGGTGTCGGCCAGAGAGCATTCTATTGAAGTACAGTTTGATGACCGCCCATTAGGAGCAGTTGCAGCTAACATTGGTGCAAACATGATTTGTTTCCCAGCTAATCTATTCATCAATCGGGAGCCATCTTATGATGAGTTTGTGCAGCTCATGAAAATAGTGATTGATGACAGTATTGGACTGGAGTACAACATTGTTTGAATTAATAACATGTGTTTCATATCAAGTTTGACTAAATTACTATCAAAACTGGACTGGTATACTACTGAATAGCTTAAATAAACGTGTAAAATTGTGGCTAGTTCATTACATTAATTTTTTGTATCATCCTCATTGATCATTCCCAGTATGGTAGTACTGGGTACACAGGAATGGCACGGATGGCCCATTAGCGCAATACAAATATTCACGCGAATAACTCTGCAAGAACTGAGCGCTTAGCACTAAAAGGCTTCTTAAGCTACTATTTAGCTCTTTCTCTTTTTATTGAGCCCAAAAACATGGCCTAAATCATCGCTAAAGTAATAAACACAAACATGCCAAACCTCCAATTTCTCCATCTTCTTCTTCTTCTTCTATCTTGGCTCAATTTTTCTCAGAGACTATTCACTTTTAGAAGCTGAATCTTAAATGAACAAACTTGGTTTCTTCCGGGACAGTCGCTTTTGGGTCATTCCATGTCAAATCACCCAACAAAATCGACACCCCTTTCAGATTTTGCCGAAACTTGGTGTGCACATACCTAACCATAAGTGATTAACTCTGGTAAAATTTTACGCCCTGATTTTTTATGGTTTCAGGTTTAGAGGCATGCAAAAATGCAAAATTTTTAGACATTTTACTTGACCTCACCATCTTTAAGTGGTTATAATTTTTCTATACAAACATTTCACTGAGTAAGATAAAGTTTTTCTGAAAGTACATTAAACAAGCTTTCCAGAGATATGCTTAATTAAATTAATCTAATTTAATCTAGAGGCTGGAGCTTGGATGTTGTGTTCGCAGGGAGAAACATGACCTTGATGTTGCTGTATCCGTCAGTGATCTCTGGAGGATGGCACCCAGCATTATCCATGAATAGAAGCACTGACCTTTCTTGAACGAGCTTTCTGTTGAGCTTGCCTAGAATATCACCCATAATCTCCCCAGTCATCCAAGATTTCTTTTGATTATAGTACCATGTAGATAGGCAGGACTTTTTGAAACATCTGGGATTTTCTGACTTCCAGATAACAACTGGAGGGCTCTCGGATTCTCCCAAGGCATTCACAAAAAATGTGACTGTAATACGATGCTTTGATTTTTTGCCACCCTTGAATTCTTGCTTTGCTGTTCCTAGGCCTTTGTCAGGAAGTGCTCTCCAAAAGCACCCAGTCTCATCGATATTCCTGGCTTCATAACCTTCAATGACTGAAGGAACTCTCTCTAACCATGATTCTACTGTTTCACTTGCCACATCTCCAGACTCTCCACTTACTATTCTCTGCTTTATATTGTGTCGCTGTTTCCATCGAGTCAACCACCCATTCGATGCTTTGAAACTTTCAAAGCCCAGTCTATTAGCAATTTCTAAGGCTTTCTCCAAGGTCTTTCCATCTGGAAAAATGTTCTTTGAAGTTGCAAGCTGATACCACTTGTATAGAGCCTCATTGATGTCAGCATACTCAGAGTTTCTTGTCCTTTTGCGATATTGCGATAGCTTGTCACTAGCATTGGATTCATACATAGATTTTACTGCTTCTTTGTTCTTTAGGATTGTCTGTATCTGTGTTTTGCCACATTCAGCCAGTTTCATTGATCCAATGGTTGGCTCTCTTTCATAACTTTTTACTACTTCCTATTTCATCTTTAGGGATAAGTCATTCCTCTTCTTAACAGAACTGGAGCCTTTTTCGGAGTGTAGATTGCAGGGTTTTCAAAGCTATCTCTCTCTCAATCTCTCTGGAAATCAGACCGAGCAGCTGCTTGTGCATTTAGCCACGCACGTGGTATAGATATCTACTTTTCATAGTGGTCACGTGAATTCCCACAAGATGGCTAGTCAATCTGTGGCTAGTACAGAGCAATCTGTCACTGAAATTGAGTAGTTTGTTCGCGGATACCATGAGTATAAAGAAATATGGCAGCCTACAATTGAAGAGGTGCTTCCACTGAAGAGGGAACCAACAAATGACAACGACAGACTGGCAGTCAGCGAGGACAAGTAGTGGGCCATGTTCCACGCAAGCTAGCTCTGTTGCTTTCCTATTTTCTACAAGTGAAAAAAAACATTGGAAATGTAATGAGACATAGGAATGGCCAAATTGTAAAAAAGAAAGCAAACAAGATGGAATGGCTGTTTGAGTGTGTGCAGAATCATTCCTGTGTGGGCTGCATTTAGCATTTTACATTTTTTGCATGTTGCCCATAGGAATAATTCTTTACACACTCAAACAGCCATTCCATCTTGTTTGCTTTCTTTTTTACAATTTGGCCATTCCTATGTCTCATTACATTTTCAATGTTTTTTTCACTGGTTTGTTCTCATTTTTTCATAATTCTACATCACAGTTGAGTTTGTGCGTATATGGTAGTTACTTGTACACTATCAGACTGGCTTATGTTAGAATCTATGCTATCAGTATAAAGTCATGGTAAAGCATCTCACGGGAGGCTCAGTGGAGCTGTATCATACAAAATTTATTTGCTTTGCTCATCTTCTTATAATGACAACTATGTAACAAAGTAATCTATTCACCTGAAGACTGAAAGGTACCGGTAACTGGTTACAGAGACTTCAACACAACCAGAAATCTTCAGGTAAAACAGGCAGGGCAGCGAATATTCGGATTCCAAATAACGCACACTTGTCTAACTGGAAAAGGGTCATCAACTTGAGTTCCAAGGTAGCTAATGAATTATTAATAAGTCTAGAAATGAATGGCTGCCATACGGAGAAGGCGCTTTTCGTCTTGTATCTAGCGACTCAGCTAGAGAGACGAATAACCGATACAAAAAGCACGTGAAGACAAAGAAACCAAGTTTATTCGTTCAAGAATCAGCTTCTGAAAGTGAGCGGTTTTTGACAAAAGTCGTTCCAAGATAGAAGAAGAAGAAGAAGATGGAGAAAATTGGAGGTTTGGCATAGTTTAGTTTGTTACTTTAGCGATGGTTTTAGGCTATGTTTTAGGCTCAATAGAAAGAGAAAAGGCTAAATAGTAGCTTAAGAAGCCTTTTAGTGTCAAGTGCTCAGTTTTTGCAGAGTTATTCGCGTGAATATTTGTATTGCGCTAATGGGCCATCCGTGCCATTCCTATGTACCCAGTACTACTGTACTGGTAATTGAGAGATGTGAACAAGGGGTTGTTGGAGATGACAGGACATCCAGTAAACAGGGGGACTGGTATGGGAATGGAAGTTCCCTGTGTTTACCATCTGTTTGGCCCAAAGGCATATCTGAAAAGATTGGAAGAAGTCATCAAGAAGGACTTTACTTCTGTGAAAATAAGAGAAAAGTGAGAAAACAAGAGAGAAGTTTAACAGACATGAACTCAACACTCATTCAGACATGATTCAATTTTTTGCGTTATGCATTTGCACATTCATTTGTCAACCTTGCCCATTTTGTGTTTACTTCCGGCTGGATAATCTGTGTAAAAAGCTGGGTTGGGCCACAAACAGCGGCCTGTAAACGGAACAGTGAGTTGACCGCATTTCAGAGGCTAGTTTTGTACAGGGTCTACGGAGTTGATAATTCGTGCCTGAGCTAGTGGCTGCTATAGCGCTCGAGGTGACCGCATTTCAGAGGCCCGGAATAGCGGGAGTCCACTGTACTACATGCAGCCCACACAGGAAGAATTCTGCACACACTCAAACAGCCATTATCTTGTTTGTGTTCTGTTTACGATTTGCCATTCCTTTACATTTTCAATGTTGTTGTTTTACTTGAGCAATTATTGTTGAGGGAATTTCCATTATACGCACGTGTTACGTATGCGCAAAAACCCTACTACTCTTTTGACTTCGAGTCATTAGGAGAGCCGAAGATTCTACCAAGGCTAAGAAAGCGACGTCAGTGTCAGAGGACTGGTGAAGAGAAGCGTCGTGAAGAGGAAAGAAATCATCAGAGAGTATCTTGAGCAGTTGAGACGGATAACTCAGCGAAGGTAGATCATGATTCATCTACAGATTTACTATACTCAGCGGTACGATCATATATTTATTATAATTATATTGTTGTACTGGTCTGCTTGATTAAGAGCTATGAAGATAGGGCAGAACAAACGTAGTAGTTTTTTCTATCCACTAGCAAAGTGTCAAGGACTATTTAAAAATTTCTGGAAGCATCATTTTGTAGGCATTGCATGTTATGCTGATGACATAACCCTTTTAGCACCCTCTCCGGCTGCTCTTTGCAGGATGTTTGTCTTACTTTTGCAAACTATCACAATCTGCTTTTTAATCCAGAAGAAAACTCAACTTGTAATTCTCCTGATCATGTATCCCCTCTCTTCAGCTTTCTTAGCAAGAACCTTCCTGTTCTCAGTTCAGCTTGTCACCTTGGTCACATACTTGAATATATATGTAACCTTTCTGAGGATGATGACGTTTTAGCTGTCACTAAAGATATGTGTAGGAAGGCTAATTGCATTCTTCATGTCTTTTCGTACTGTAACCCTAGCTTGTGTCAAGACTCCTCTCTTTTCCAGTTATTGTTTATATCTTTATGGTTCTTCTCTGTGGAAACTATCCTCTTCCAAGTGGCGGAATCTGGAGGTGTCCTTTAACAATATACTGAGGATTTGGTCCTAACCTCGTCACTGTCACACCTCAATCCTGCACTCAGTTGCAGGTCTAAATAGCTTGTCTAACATTGTTATGATGAGATGCCAAAGTCTGCTTACTACTGCTTTAAAGCTTCCTCCCATAATCAGTGAACTCTTTCGGTGCAGCTCTTGCTCTGCATACACCTCTAGTGTGTATAATATTTGATTTGGCTCTAATTACTAAAAGACCTATTCAAGCTGTGATCAACTATGTGGCAACTTTATTCGTACTGCTAGACTGAATTCATCTTGATGACAAGCTATTATACTACATGCATGTGTATTTTGTTCTTCTTTGCTCCTGTTGGAGTGTAGTAATTACTAATTACAATTAAATTAATTGTCGGAAATCTTTAGTCTTGCTAGCCAGACTCTTCACAAGAAATGAAATGGGAGATCAAATCTGGCTATAGCAAGACCATGTTTTTGGGAATAATCCTGTTTGTTTCAATGTTTTCAATTATGCTTTATTTCAACGTGCCCCACATTAATTTCTTTGATTTCATAATCAATGTTCCCATCTTCATAGACACAATACAATCATACATTGTATCTTTAACCACTTAATCTTATTAATAATTATTTATATTGATAAATTCATATTAATAATTATCAATTTTAGTCATATTATTCTGCGCAAGGCACTACCTGTACTGCTTGTACCTCTAATTATAATACATATCATTATACGTACATTGGGCTAGGGGAGCTGGGCACGAGACTATAATGCTAAGGCACTCATCAATAATTAATATGCATAAACCAAAAATAACCTTCGAAATAATAGAAGCTGTAACATCAGCTATACTGATATACTCTAATGCTCTTTCTATACCTTGTACAAAGTACCTATATGAAGATATAGGAACCCAATGCCATCTTGAAGAATGCTATGGCCAATGATTGTTCCAAGTACTTTGAAAAGCCCAGAACATCTGGCTTCAGGAGTTTAAAGAGATCAAATGCAATTTTCAGGGCATTCAAAAAGACAACACTTCTTATTGCTTGTAAACCACTCAAAAACTGTCCTGTACACCTGCTTCTTAACTCCACCTGTGTCAATTACAGGAGAATCATCCATAACCACTCGTATACGAGTTTCAACCAAATCGACACGGCCTTTGTAAAAAGCTAACACATCACTTCATATGTCATCTGAGTCAACTGCAAGCTTGACCATACGGCAAGACTGTGAATGCATGTTTACTACTTTTAGAATACCATCCATTGTGGGGTCATTCATCAGATACTCCATGCAACTGGAAAAATCGTTTCCTGAATAATCATACAGAATCTGTATTTGATTGATGGAGAATTTTGATCCAAACAATGATAGCAGTGTGTCTAAATTATTCACGGAGTGACCATATTCTTCATTTTCAATCAATGTTAGGCTACATGAACCATGAAGACTGGATAAGTCAATAGGTGCAAGATGGATGGACCAGGAGTGGACGATGGACCAGCAAGAGACGGAGTAGACGATGGACCAGCAAGAGAGGGAGTGGACGTCAGACCAGCAAGAGAAAGAGAGTGGGCGACAGACCAGGAGTAGACGATGGACCAGTGGAAGGGAGTGGGTGACAGACCAGGAGTAGACCATGGACCAGCAAGGGATTTGAGTGGGCGACAGACCAGGAGTAGATGATGGACCAGTAAGGGAGGGAGTGGGCGGCAGACCAGGAGTAGACAATGGACCAGCAAGGGAGGGAGTGGGCGACAGACCAGGAGGACCAGCAAGGGAAGGAGTGGGTGACAGACCAGGAGTAGACAGACGCAAGGGAGGGAGTGGACGTCATGACAAAAGTGCGTTATGGTCTTCACTACTGCTACTGCTATCATCTACAATTATCAAATCATCATCCCTGAACAGAAAGTATAAAACGTACATATTTGCACCAAAACTTAAGCTTTCATAATTACATAACCGGATTCTGCATGTGTAGGATCTAAGCTAGCTAGACTAGTTCAGGCTCTTCCCTTCTTTTCCGTGAGTGAAAAGTTAGAGCCTGGGTATAAGGATGTCAGGTATATACCAACAACAACCCTAAATTATA
>CAXIPT010000199.1:0-12367 GCA_964030475.1 Tethya wilhelma
AGCAACACTAACAATACTTTGACACAACTCTAGATAGTGAGCACTATACTAGCCAGGCATCAGATATAAGCTACTCCCAGCTGGACTACAACATGATGAAATTACTTTTTGTAGGTCAAAAGTCACACTTTGGTAGCTGGTTCTGCACATGGTTATGTCTGTGTCTTGACTTTTTTGTTGAAACTGGGAAGAGTCCTACTGTAGGCTACACTACTACAAGAGTAAAGAATCTCTCTTCCCCTTCCAGTATGCGGCTCAAAAGTTTTTCTAAATAAAGCTCATGCATATGTTCTTTTATGTAATTCACTCAGAGGAGGCACGACACACTTGACTGTTGGTAATGAGGTCACTAATTAGAAATTGCAGACTGGCATACACAAAGAATCTTGAAGATTGTAAGCAGCACTCTTACTCTATTTTTGCTCTTTTGAATTGAATTGATATTGAATGTACCAACAAGGAATGGGTTACACGATTGGCAACATTAGATTCTCCCCGGCTAATAGTACAAATCATTAAAAAATAAAGTTATACATTTACTGGACTATGAAAAAATGAGTGAGCAGGATGAGAAATTTTAAAAGAGTTGCAGTCGACTATGTCAAGCAAAAGTGAATTCCAAAGAAAGCAGCTGTAAGGAAACAATAAGTGTTTATCTTAAAGTGTTTGTGAAGTGGTAATCATTTTAAGTCTCATCGTACAACTTGAACCATGTGTAATCAACTTAGCAGTAGACCAGCGAGCAGCCCGTTTCTGAATGTTTTCAAGTTTGGTAATGTGAGATATGTGGTGAGGGGACCAAATAAAGGCCGCACACTCGAGATGCGAACGAACNCTATATCAATGGTTGTGAAGGTAGCATTGCTTGTGAGATAGCTAGCAGTGGTTTTGAATTCAGGTAGCATTAATTGTTTTGTTTAGATAGCACTGATTGTGAGGCTAGCAGTGGTCGGGAAGGTAGCACTGGTTGTGAGATAGCAGTGGTTGTGAAGATAGCATCGGTTTATGACATAACAGTGATTGTGAAAATAGCACAGGTTGTGAGGGTAGCATTGGTTGTGAAGGTAGCATTGATAGTGCAGGCAGCATTGGTTCATTTAGATTGTAAACGTAGCAGTGCATGGTCGTAAAGGTAATGATGGTAGCAGAGGTTGTGAGGGTAGCATTGGTTCTGAAGGTAGCAGAGGTTGCATGTGAGGGTAGCATTGCTTGTAAAGGTTGCATTGGTTGTGACTGTAGCAGTGGTTGTGAAGGTAACATTGGTTGTGTCAGTGAAGGTAACAGTGGTTGTGCTTGGTAGCAGTGGTTGTGAGGGTAGCATTAGTTGTGAAGGTATAGCACTGGTTGTGAGGGTAGCACTGGTTGTGAAGGTAGCAGTGGTTGTGAATTCAGGTTAGCCTCATTCCTAGGCTCCTCCCTCACGAATATTTCCTACGAAAATAAGGAGGGAGAGAGCCTGGTATCAAGTATCACGTGCGTGACGTATAGGTGGACGCCAAGGTGGACGCGAGCTCTGTGGTTAAGACCGCAACAAGACATTCACGTGACCAAGTCCAGGGCTTCAGCATCATTTTTGCCAGTCTAAGAACACTGGGAGAGCTATGAGTGGATGAAGATGAGATTAAAAAAGACCAAGGATACTTAGTAGCCTCTAATGATTGTCAATTTAATGGCATATCCATATCCAGTCCAAACACATACAACACGTGTTCATGATAAATGGGTTCAGTTTTGAAGCTGTTTAAGTGCATGCTTGGAAGATGACATGCTGTATCTTACCAGCTACAGCATTTCGATTTTACATGTCAAATTTCATTGGTAATTATTATTAATGTCATGTTTACCATGATGATATGCATAATAATGATCACATGTTTAAAATTGCTGATTAATAGAGGATTAAATGATCATTTGTTGTTAGTAACAAAATTGATTCGAGATAGACATGAAAACAAACTCAACCTAAATATTCCATTGCAAGTCCATTTTTGATCTGCCAACTTCCACTTCCATTTACTGTCTCTTCCTCCTTTTGCTATGAATACCCTTATGCAGGGAATCCATCAGGGTGCTGGGGTCATTCCACTTTCTCTTTCAGCCACCTGAGTTTCTCTTTCTGCCACTGTCTTCACCATTGTACTCACAACCACCTTGTTCACCACTAGTACTGTTTTTGCCAACACCACGTTCACCAATGTTTTCGCCAACACCACGTTCACCACTGTTTTCGCCAACACCACGTTCACCATGGTTTTCGCCAACACCACGTTCACCACTGTCTTCGCCAACACCACATTCACCACTGTCTTTGCCAACACCACGTTCACCACTGTCTTCACCACTATTGTCATGACCACCATGTTCACCTTCACCCCTGCCATCGTGACCACCATGTCTTCATTGAGCAAACTACTATGTTCACCACTCTCTTCACTGGACAAATTACCAAGTTCACCAATGTCTTCACTGAGCAGACCACCTGTTTCACTTTCATTGTCATCAGAATAGTCACCAGCTGGAATCAAATCTTCATTTATATCATCACTTCTCCAGCAGTTTGAGAGTTGATAGCGAGGGTTTATACCTATTTAGCAGAGATTGAACACAATCTGGTTAACTATCTGAATGCATATGGTAGCTTGAAAATGGTTTACAGTACTAACATTTTGCAAGGTTTTTGGCTAACTTTTCTGGTAAGTGACATAGATGCACCACTGGAACCTTAATATGAACTGTCTTGCCGATCCATTTCATATCCTTCTCAAGTTTGTGGAAGCTTCTACTATGGCCTCTTACTCCACCACCACTAGGAATGTTTATCCCTCACTGCTGACACTGTGAACTTTGGGATGATCCCATTTTGTTTTATTAGGTCCTCTGCGACATCTACTAGGCTGTCCTTGTTGGCTTGTGTCCCAAGTTGTAAAAAAGCACGCACCTATATAATAATTGTACATATGCAATTAACCAATGTGCATGCTGTAGTGAGTTTACAGCATACAAATAAATTATTAACCTTCTGTTTGTCATTCAGCTTGTTTGCAAGATCTAAAAGGTTATGTGCAACCTTTTTCCCTGAACTTCACTGACATCGTTTGTGTATCCCTGAGCTCGTGTTGTGCTGATATGCCCTCAGACTTGCTCTGCAGGCTATCTAGTTGTGGGGCAAACTTGGCAAACATTTCCCACACATCTTTCCTTGACTTGCCCGCAATGTTTGCTACCTATGAATGCAAATATGTGCATGACGTATCTAGTTATTATAATTGTTTATCTGTACATGTGTTTACTTCATTTTGTGTATAGTGCAGCATTGTAATAATTTAAATTATTCACCTTTTCAGTGAACCAAATGAGATTTGAATAGCCCTTAATGGTTCTCCCACTGCAGTTAGGCAGAAGTTTTGAGATCTTTTTCTCATATTCGTCCACACGGAATGCCCCTCCCTCACGGTATGTCTTGCCAAGAGCCTCGATAGACCCAATACTTGAGACGACATCCTCTTTGAGTGTCTTCATTGCAGAAAAGGCTTGCTATTGCTCTGTGGTTTTTGCTTGGATACCTGGCCCTGTAAATGGTATGATGACCATGCACTCTGGACAGCAATCTATATAAAAAGAGGTTTTCATAAGCAATGAAAATCAAGATAGTTGTACTAGCACATAATTATTATAATATACAGGCACTGTTCAAAGTTAGTACATATTTATTTAATGTCTGGATACATAAAGTGTAAATGTTACACACCGTTGAATTGTTCCCAGAGTGAAATTACAGGCTAGGATGAATCCACATCTTGGCGTTTCAAGGCCACGCTTAAAGCCACCACAGGTTATACCGTTATAGAAGTCGATGATCACATTTTCGACTTCAGCCACTTTGTTCGGATCATCATTGAATAGGCCAAGTGATGTCTGGGATGCCAAGTGAATGAAATATTCCCCCCGGAGACCTCTAAAGCTGCAAGCCTCAATGCCGATCACACTCATTGCTACATTGGCAATTGTTGTCTTGCCAACATCTGGCTCACCATACAGGACAACAATTGGAGAGCCTCCTTTTAGCTCAACTAACGTTTGAAAATGCAAATTTATCGCTACTGCACCAAACTTGAACAGGGCAGCAGCTGAATTGTGTTGGGAAGCTACTTCAACCGAATTTCATAAGCTGATGAGACCCTGTGGTGAACTTCTAAAAGGTGTAGGTACTTGAGGGAGTAGCCGTGGCTCAATCTGTTTCATATCAAAGTAAGATTGCCTCCTGTCCGGATCAATTTCAATCCCATCTTCGTTTAGGTGGAGCTGCATGCATGTGTGGTAATAAAATCAACACTTATTTATACCATAACAGTAAGATAGGGATTGGTCTATGGTACCGTATAGCGGGAAATTTCCGTGAGGGGAAATTTTTTGCAAATTTCGCAGTTTGGCAGCTTTCCGCGAAAATTTCCCTCCACAAAAATTTGTAAGGTATGAAGTAATGTTGAGACACAATCCACAAAAATTTTCCACACGAATTTCTATTCGAGACGAAAATGCAAAAATTTTCCCCCACAAAAAATTTCCGCTATACGTTAATAGTGTGCTGACATGATGCATGCACTGCAACAGTCCATTGAAAATGCTTCTGTATGCATGGGTAATATATTCAGTGCTACTATACCAGTGTGTAAACATAGCAGACCAATGGTGCTTTGATCTCTACTACACAAGTTGCTCCCTCCCATGCACTGGTTAACCTCTCATGGGGTTAATTAAACCACAAATTGTTAACAGCACTAGATAAGTTACATAATACACTGCACTACAAACATCACCTGTAGCTTATACACGTGGCTTTAAAAGCTAATATATTAATAGGCTCATTGCTGGTGGACACTATTATACAAGTACAAAAAACATTGGAAATGTAATGAGACACAGGAATGGCTAAATCGTAAGAAGAACGCAAACAAGATGGAATGGCTGTTGAGTGTGTGCAAAATTCTTCCTATATGGGCTGCATTTAACAATCTCCTTATTGAGTCTCTTATTTTGCCCACAGGAAGAATTCCTTACACACTCTTAACAGCCTTTCCATATTTTTTGCGTTCTTTATACGATTTAGCCATTCCTGTGTCTCATTACATTTCCAATGTTTTTTGTACTTGTTTGTTCTCATTTTCCATAATTTTACAAATCACAATTGAGTTGGTGTGTGTAGCTAGCTATTAAGCTAGTAGTCTGGCAAGCCAGCTAGACTGTGGCCGGGCTGCTCAGTAAGTTGTGTACTGAGCCTGCTTAATACTGAAGTGTAACACACATCTCAGTCGTTTGCATGATTTGGAGGCAGGAGCTGATTTACTTGCCTTTCTATATAATAGTTAGAGGACGAGTCCAAGGTCTCTACGCTATTTAGAGGCCCAAAGGCCCGAGGCTGTAGTGTCCCGAGCGTAGCGAGGGCGCTACTAAGGGCCTGAGGGCCTCTAAATAGTGTAGAGACCATTGGACGAGGCCTCTAACTGGTTTAGAATATAGGCCTAACGGCCCAAGCAACAAAACAGAACAAGAAATTCTATTGGATAGCTGCAAAAATCCGAGCTAGCTACCATAGATACGTACAGTTAAAAATTCATCTTGGTTCCAAGTTCGCTCTTTGTCAAGCTAGTTACATAGACTTGAAAGATTCATTTTGGCTTACTCTCAAGTTTGTCAAGCTATGGACTGTCCTCCGTAGATACTTGAGCTACTTACGGCGAGTCTTCAAGCCTTCTTTTCTTCATGTTGCCAGCTGACCCAGGTAGGAGTGGTTTTGAAATGAGTTCAGAGGTCAAACTTTAAAAGCGCAGTGCTAACATAGCTGACCTGCTAGCGCTTGAACAAGCTGGATGGTTTTTCAAGAAAACAAGAGAAGACACTGGTAGTATTATTGTTTGAATATAATGATAGTTTGCCTCAGGCACTTAGAAGACCTGCAGGTCTCTATTGAGCTTTGCAGGTCTCTAAGCTCAATAGAGACCTGTGATTGACCAATCAGATTACAGTATTTGTGACAACTATATTCTAAAATATGTTATGATAATCAGTCCTGATTCATTTTTTAAGAAGAGCAAGAGCATCCAGGTATCACAAAATAGTTCCAGGCAACTTGCATTTGAATTCCAAATAATGCACACGTTTGTGTGTGGAAAGGGTCGTCAATTCGAATTTTCTAGAAGCTAATGAATTATGCATGAGTGTAGAAATTAATGGCGGCCATATGGAGGAGGCGCTTTTCGCCTTGTATCTAGCTACTCAATGAGAGGTGCTAAAAACCGATTGCAAAAGCGACTGTCCCGGAAGAAACCAAGTCAAGAATCAGCTTCTAAAAGTGAATAGTCTCTGAGAAAACTCGAGCCAAGATAGAAGAAGAAGAAGAAGAAGAAGAAGAAGAAGAAGATGGAGAAATTTGGAGGTTTGGCATGTTTGTGTTTGTTACTTTAGCAATGGTTTTAGGCCATGTTTTTGGGCTCATTAGAAAGAGAAAGAGCTAAATAGTAGCTTAAGAAGCCTTTTAGTGCTAAGCGCTCAGTTTTTGCAGAGTTATTCGCGTGAATATTTGTATTGCGCTAATGGGCCATCCGTGCCATTCCTGTGTACCCAGTACTACCGTACTGGGTTGATGGCACATATAAAGCGTATCCATAAATTAATAAGAACTATTTAATAATTAATTTAATTAAATTTATTAACTTAATTAAACCTTAATTAAAAATTAATTAAAAATTTCTGTATACTCTCTATAATCCTTGTGCTCCCTGTGCTCTCTGTGGTCTCTGTGGTCTCTGTGCTCCCTGTGCTCTCTGTGTTCTCTGTGACTCTGCATGTGCTCCATGTCACAGTGCTCCCTGTGCTCACTGTGGTCTCTGTGGTCTCTGTGGTCTCTGTGCTCCCTGTGCTCCCTGTGCTCTCTGTGGTCTCTGTGCTCCCTGTGCTCCCTGTGATCCCTGTGCTCTCTGTGTTCTCTGTGGTCTTTGTGCTCCCTGTGCTCTCTGCATGTGTTCTCTGTGGTCTCTGTGCTCCTGTATTCTCTGTGGTCTTTGTGGTCTTTGTGCTCCCTGTGCTGCCTGTGTTCTCTGTGGTCTCTGTGCTCCCTGTGCTCCCTGTGCTCCCTGTGTTCTCTGTGTTCTCTGTGCTCCATGTGGTCTCTGTGGTTTCTGTGCTCCCTGTGCTCCCTGTGCTCTCTGTGGTCTTTGTGCTCCTTGTGCTCCCCGTGCTCTCTGTGTTCTCTGTGGTCTCTGTGCTCCCTGTGCTCCCTGTGCTCTCTGTGGTCTCTGTGGTCTCTGTGCTCCCTGTGCTCTCTGTGTTCTCTGTGCTCCCTGTGCTCTCTGTGGTCTCTGTGCTCCCTGTGCTCCCTGTGCTCTCTGTGGTCTCTGTGCTCCCTGTGCTCTCTGTGTTCTCTGTGCTCCCTGTGCTCTCTGTGTTCTCTGTGGTTTCTGTGCTCCCTGTGCTCTCTGTGTTTACTATGCTCCCTGTGCTCTCTGTGTGTTCATCTGTTGTCTCCATGCATGCATGTGCTTTCTCTCTAGCTATAGCTGTGTTTTGTGTGATCTTTGTGTTCCTGTGTCCTACCATGTGTTTGAGTAATTCTATTTATTGACCGCTAGTCATGGGATCGCTCTGGGTGTTTATACTATTGTGTACACTAGCTTTGTCTGCTCAGTGTTTCAATGTTCCACCAGAATGGGTAAGTGATATAAAATCTGCTTGTTCTGAAGCTACAAAAAACAGTCCAATTATTGAAGCCCACACTAGTCAATGTTTAACTGATCAAGACCATGGATCACCATCAACTCAAACTGAGTCTGTAAGTAACTAAAGTTAATTGTAGCTATAACCTAATTGCAAGTACAGCAATTGAATACATTTGTGCATATATTTCATATCTGACATACAGGCTATAATTAAGTGTTACCACAGTATAACCGTTATTATTTACAGGTTATGAAGTCACTGCTGCTACCTCTAGTGATTTGGTCTCCTATTGAACAATACCCTGGAATTGTCAGTAACTCTTGCCCGAAGTGTAATCAGGATAGTGATGTGACTGACAGGAACAGTAAGCTAATAGCAATTGATTGGTGTGATGGACATAGTCTGAATCGTAACCCAAGGCTAATCTTTGATGTCACCTCAAATAGTCTGCTAGTGAGTAGGGTATACAAATGTGACAATGGTCATGAAGTCCTTGGGCACCATGCTAGTATATTGCAATACTTCACTGAAGCTAATCTCCACATCCCATTTAGACTATATCATAAATGTGGGTTTTCCACTAAGTTATTATCATTTGTCGACATCATGTTACACAATGGCATGTCTATACAACAGATTGAAGGTATTTTGCTAGAAAATCGGGTTCATTCCTTTTATGAATTGAAACAAAACTTTGTTTCCCAAAACAGAGAGCCAATTGTAGCATTTCCAGACATTGATGATGAATGTGTAAAATTTTTTAAAGAGCATCCAAGTCGACATTTAATTGCAGCTTGTTTTTTACTTCAGTTTTGGGAAAAGGAGCCAATGTACAATCAAGCCATGCAGTCTTTGTCATTACCAACTGGTAATCAATGGCTTAGTTGTGATCATACGTTCCGTTCTGTAGCAAATGTTGGTATTGTAAGAAGTGCAGACAATAAATGGGTGAAACAATATAAAGGATTGTTCTGTGTCCTGAATGGCATTGGTGAAGTTGTTTGTTGGAAATTGACAAGAGGATTGACATTTGATGAAATTGCTCCAACTTTGAGACATTTAAAAAATAGGTTGCAAAAACAAGGTGTGTTAGTAGACAAGTTTTATGTAGACATTTGTTGTTCATGGCGGAACAAACTGGTAGAAATATTTGGAGACCAGTTAAATGTCTATCTAGACATTTTCCATGCTGTTCAAAGAGTGTCACAGAAGATATCAAAAAAACATGCATTTTATCATCATTGCATTGAATCACTCAAAACTGTGTTTAGAGATTCATCAGATCTGGGAGCTGAACGCACTAAGAATACACCACCACCAGATATAATTGAACAGAACTTAATAAAATTTGAAAGGCAGTGGACAATTGGAGTTTCAGCAGACAACCCAATACTTACGCCTATTGCAATCAAGGAAATTCGATCATTGCTTGTACATGTCAGGAAAGGTTGTCTATCTGGAATCCCACCGGGACATGGAACGAATCGTAACGAAAGACTTCATCGAGATGTAAATAATTGTTTGGGACAAAGAAGATATGGGGTCGAACTGGCATATGGATTACTTACCAGTACATTTTATGAACATAATGAAAAAATTGAAGCAAAGAGATACAACAGAACACCTAGACCAGTGTTTGCAATTAACATTGATGGTACCTATACTCATGAAAGCAATGAACGTTTTGGACTGACATGGGAAGAAGTAAGCGATGTACGGGGAAATGATGTTGTGAGGCAAGAGCCATATAGATATGTGCAAGGTAGGATACCACATTGTCAAAGATCATTTACTTCTTAGTGATTTTTCTTCCATTGAAACTATGGACAATCAGGTACCAGACCAAGATTTAGTAAATGTTTTGCACCAAACCATAGGAGCTTTTTATGTGGCTAAACACTTGGAAAATTTATCTAATACTGCCCTTGTAAAAGCAAGAAACATTTTTTTCTTTACTTTTATGGTAGGCGTACAACAGCAGTTGTCGAAGCATACATTAAATGATCAGATAGACTATGACCCATTAAGTCAATTAAGTAACATCTTGGAACTTTGATAGGCAAGAAATACAAGGAGATGGCAATTGCTTGTTTACAGCTGTAGCTACAAACATATTAAACAAACTTTCAAACAATGATATTGGTTTAATGGAAAGACTAATCGAGTTGGGAGTAAAAGATGAACATCTCAACAATATCACTAAGTTTTTGAGAAAACTAATGGTTAGTGAATGGAAAGAGCACCCTGAAGTTTATCAGCCTTTTGTGTCTGTAGATATTACATCTAACTCAGAAACGTATCTTCAAAGTGGAGAGTTTGAAGGTGAACTGGGGGACTTAATGGTTATGACTCTGTCCAATGTACTCAATTACCCTACTGTCATATTCACATCTGTCGAAAATATGCCTCTGTTGTGCATAACCCCGTTAAATGGTGGTCCAGGATTGTCACCTTGTCCTATCTTTCTTACCTACACCCAATCAGGACCTGGGCATTATGACTGTGCTATTCCTATTGATCAAGATAAACCAAAAGATAAACAGAAGCCAGTAAAATGTACATGTGGTCGAAAACGTGACTACAAAGGTAATCCATGTTCTAGTCTGAGGTGTCCATGTGTAAAAACATCAACAAAATGTACTCAATCTTGTACATGTAAGGGTTGCACAAATTCATATGGCATTCGACCTGAGCCATCCCATACTAGGAAGAGAGCTAGGTACAGTAACCAAGAACATCCACTCTCTGGAATTCTAACCACACAGTTTATGCACTTTGCTGGGGAAAAGAGGAACATTGGTGGAATAACTGTTTTTGAGGACATTTTACTGAAATGTTTGGCAGTATACATCATTCTAAATGGGATGGAATTATCTCCACATAACATTTTCAATCTATTTCAAAGAGTCCTCGTCATTGCAAATGCATGTACAGCTATTAATTTCCCGTTGTTTGAACGTTCTGTGGATACTATTTCAAAATTTCTGAAGCAACTATCAATTACAATGAAACTTATAATGTCTCTTTTGCAACCATGAGCAGATTGATGACTGTGGATATACTTAGTAGATATATAGGATTAGGATTGTGTACACAAACAATAATTATTAATATACCAGCATTTATTCCGTATTCTATAATTATCTGTACATATGTATGACAATCTGGCATTGTTGCGCATGCGCTATATGCACTTATTGACTACGCACATTACGTCACAGCCCGTGAGCTAAAATTATGCTAGCGCTATAGCTTGTCTGGTCGTCTCTTGACTCTCTTCTGACAGTTCTGCAACGCGTTCACGGTGCCTACAACAACTGATTTGCAGCAGCTTTCGGATCAGCAGCGTTCTGTTCTGCCGTGTTAGACTATACATGATAGAAAAATGGACAACTCATTTGTAGACAACGATGACGTTCTGCTACTCCCTTCTAATCCCGGCAATTCCTCGAGTAGTGATGCCTCTGGCTCCCAGTGCACGACATCCTCGGTAAGTTATATACACAAATGCCATGTATGTAGAGCTACAGGTACTGTCTGTATAAGTCAGCGTGAGTCAAAATAACCCTACAGGCTTCTGTTTCAAATGAAACAAACTTTACAGTGGACTGGGATAATGCTGAAATAATCGTGGAAAAGGGGAAGAAGAAGCACACAAGAACAGATTTTGCTATCAAAATATTGGCAATGGTAGAAGCAGGGGCTCTTACTGGTTATCAAGTACTAGTAACTAGGCAAGTGGACATGAAGTCAAGGTCAGTGACTGCCAAATGTGTGGTGGTGCAGTGCCGCACAGATCTAACTGTTTCGGTATCTATGGTTATGTGTTCATTACACGATAATTGCATAAATAATTAATAATTACATGCAGAGTGTGCTACTTTACATCTGAGGGAATCTCAAACACAGCTAAATTTATGAATGACATCAATACATCGTTCGGTTTTGTGGGATGAGTGCCTGGTTCCGGGATAAGGAACTACCTGAGTTCATCTACCAAACAAAGAAAGGTGCAACCATCCCTGTCAAAAGAGCTGCAACCATTATAGGAAGACAACCAGGGAGTAATGATTTGGTTCTTGGACCTGAATTACAGGTGTTATGACACAGTTATCACATAATATTACTGACAATCGTAATGACTGCATACAATGTCATGTCATGCACTATTAGGGTAATTTCTCTTGTTTATAGATCGACTCTACTGGTAGGCTGTATGACGTGGACCATGTCCGGATACCTCCAGATGTAACTTGTGAGACTAACAAGTTCAAAACAAAAGTGCTCTCAGTGGATCTTTGTCCAAGGGTTACAACTCCACTCCCAGCAGATGCTAATCAACTCTTATCACGGCTCGTTGACCTGTTGGAAACATGTATGAAACACAATTTCTTTCCAGCAATGCTAGCAATTGGTGCAGGGATCCAAACATTTCACTACACATCAATGATTGAGCTCTTTGGTGGTTGTCCAGTCACTGTGCTCAAAGGTGAACCTGAAACTGGCAAATCAAAGTCAATTCTCTCTACTCTTTCCCTCTTTGGTTGCAATGAGGCATCGTACTATGTGAAAGGGACCAACGCATTTTTCATTGAAAGATCATCTGAATGCAAGCGTACTGTTCTTATACACATCTGACGCTGCCGACGAAGAT
>CAXIPT010000200.1:0-12160 GCA_964030475.1 Tethya wilhelma
AGACTGAGCGAGTCCCATAGCATAGCTGCAGACCTGCTTATTGATACACACTCATCCAACTACATTATACAGACAATATAATGTTAGACTACACAATAAACTGCTATAATATATCAAATACCATCAAAATACTTATAAGATTCAGTATAATAATTATTATATTATTATTATTATTATGTACGCACCAAGGGTTATGCACCTTGGTGCCTTCATTTGACTTGGCTATCACGAAAGCATACATCTTGTGCAAACATCACACCCACCTAAATATTCCAAAGCGGAATTAGCCAAAGTATGGTTAGAAACTATTGCAGCAGGAAGCATCCTGGGCGTCCTACTTCACTGATTCCAAAGCCGAGGAAATTTTAACTTCTGGATCACTTTCCAATGAGAAGAGCCAAGAAAGCCCATAAATGCCATCTGTGTAGTTATTTGCGTGAATATTTGTATTGCGCTAATGGGCCATCCGTGCCATTCCAGTGTACCAAGTACTACCGTACAGGGAATTATGAAAAACTGAGAACAAACAAGTAAAAAAAACATGAAAATGTAATGAGACATAGGAATGGCCAAATGGTAAAAAAGAAAGCAAACAAGATGAAATGGCTGTTTGAATGTATAAAGAATTATTCCTATGGGCAACATGAGGGACCCAAAGAGTACTACATGCAGCCCACACAGGAATGATTCTGCACACAATATAACAGCCATTCCATCTTGTTTGCTTTCTTTTTTACGATTTGGCCATTCCTACATGTCTCATTACAAATTCAATGTTTTTTGTTACTTGTATAAATGTGACCAAATTTTGGAAAACCGACCAGATGTAGTAATATGCAAATTTTGAGATAGCGCTTGCATTGTAATCTACATCATTGCAGCTAGCTATTTTCCAAATTTGAAGCAGCTAGGCGCTATAGTTTTGGAGATATGAGCTCAAATATACCGACTGTTCATTCCAATTTTACTCACTAAATTGTGAGTGAAAACGTTGCTAAGCGCAAGTGCACAAACATTGTATACTATCTGTGTTACAAACAATTTGTTTGTGGTACAATTTTAGTGTAGTATCAGAATATGCATGAAGTTGGTGAATCCTCCTGGAAGGCTCCGTGGTCATCTGTGTCTTTAAAAAGGCTCCTAAAGTAAGTTTTAACTAGTGCTTCAACCAACAAGGTAAGTAAGTCTACTAAGTAGAATAATGTAGCAAGTGGGCTGTAACTAGAGTAACTAGGCTATAAATGGCGCAGAAATAAATGCCCAATATTAATGTATGTATCTATAGCTATTCTAACTGTAGGAAACAGTTTAGCCAATACTTATTGCCCATAATAAGAAGCGCTTAACTTCTTTTCCTCACAAATTTCATTGCAAATTTATTATACACAATGTACAAACATTCATTCATTATTATGCACAGATAAATAGCTCCTGGCATAGCCCAGCAATTCTGCAACACTGTGGGCCATCTTCTGATCATCTGCAAGAGATTTCTTTCTGCTAGAAGTGTTTAGTTCATGAACAATGCATTGTTTTTTTTGTTGGACATTAACCGATTATACGCTGTGTCTAAATTTCCGAATTTTCAACGTCACGCGGAATTAATTTCAATGATTTTGAACAACTTGACCATGTGATACAAAAGCCCTCATAGCTCGAAGGCAAAAGAAATTTGCTATGAGCAAGTTGTTTCTATAGTGATCTACGTTGTTTTCGCTACCTGGCAAATCAACGGGATTCCAAAGCGCTTTTCTCAGAGGTAAGTGAAAATTATCTGTACGCTACTAGCGATGGGAGATATTTTTCCAAAGACATGGTGTTGAGGTTTGATCAAGCAATTTTAGGCCTATTTTACATCTGTATATTACAACCCAACAGTTAGTTTTGAGAAGAAAGTTTCTATTAGCTTGAAAGACTCACTAGCTTTTTCTTTTCTATTAGCTTGAAAAACTCACTAGAGTACGAGTATGTCAGTTGGTGTAAATTTAAATTTTACACGTGGTTTCATCAATCTAGGAAGATGAGACCGTCTCTTAGTTTTGAGTTTGTAAGCGCTCTTCCACACAAATCCAAGACAAACCTACACAGCGTGGAGCTTCTTACAGCTTTGAGGAAGGTCACAGGTAAGTTATAGATAATATAAACCATAAATAGAAGTAGTTCCATGTAGGTATAGCCGTTTTGTGGCTATGTATTTATTAGATAGCACTCTACACAAGTATGATCTCGCTCTATGAAGCTTGAAAATGCCTGTAGTAGAGTGTTTAACACATTTACTTCATGATCTAAGCATTAGTGCTAGCTAGAAAATTTCTATTAGCCTGAAAAACCCGCTCGAGCAAGAGTATATCAGTTGGTGAAAATTTAAATTTTACACGTGGTTTCATCAATCTAGGAAGGTGAGACTGTCTCTTGGTTTTGAGTTTGTAAGTGCTCTTCTACACAAATCCAAGACTGAACACACAATGTGGAGCTTCCTACAGCTTTGTGGAAGGTCACAGGTAAGTTTTTGACAATATAAACCATAATACAAAGTAGTTAAGTGTGGGATGTAGCCATAATATTTAGAAAAGGTTCTCTCAACAAGTATGATCTTGGTTCATGACGCTGTAAACCCGTGTTATAGACCCCATAATCTACGAGTTGGTTTTGTGTAGATAGTTTCTCCTTGCACGAAAAATATGCTATTGTAAGAGTAAGCTGATGTAAATTTGAAGGAATAGAGCCTTTTCCCACTGCTAGTAAGTTGCTTCATGAGGATAATTGTATACATAATGTAGCTATACATGTGTAGTTCATAGTGTCTTGGTTTGACATCTATTGCTGATAGAGTCTCTTGTGCCACTGAAGGAAGCAGTCAGTGGTTGGGTCCCCATTATGACACAACCATTCATTGCAAGCTTGGCAATACCAAGTTGTGTCAGTTCGCTTATGCTTCTCTCTGCACAGACCACAGCGACCCCTCTTGTGTGTACGACCCTTCATCTGCTCTTGGAGGCGAAGAGGAAAATGCTGCACTGGTAGTGGTCGCACAGGGGCTGCTTGACGACCTGGCTGACGACGGCTGTTGTAGTTTCCGATCAGCTCCCTTGCAAGCTGCAACCTGAATTCCAACGAATTCCTCAACGGTGTCGTCGATGCTGTTCTCTTGTAAAGAATGTAGCTGTTGGTGATGGCTACATCTTTGAGAAAGGTATACACATACATTTAGAACTTTCTAAATTTTGTTCTACATTTGTAATAGCCTCTGAGTTGATCCCCATTGTCAACACCTGCCATGTTTCGATTGTAGGACTCAACACTCTCCGGACAAGAAACAGCGATACGTGAACCATCCTTTTGACGATGCTGTACAGACTTGACTGCATTAGGATCATTGAGGGTTGACATGACCCTAACCAGTTTCCTATCCATCCAAGCAGTGACTGTCACTTTTCCTCGCTGCAAAGATTGATGATCTCCTCTGTTTGATTTGTGTAAGTGTATGCATGTATACATTGCATGTGATTCCCAGCTATGTTTGTGTTCCCACCCTAGCAACATATGCAACAGTACTTATTTCACTTTAGCTATTATTGTCAGATATGTGTGTGTGTGTGTTTCTGTGTTTTATTCATGCTCCAAAGAGTCCATCAGCATAATATTAATTACATTCTTTCCCCTAGCAACATATGCAACAGTACTTTTTCAATTAGCTGTTTTTGTGTGTGTGTGTGTGTGTGTGTGTGTGTTTGTGTGTGTGTGTGTGTGTGTGCNTCTGTATGTCTCACCGTCCCGCACAAGGGAAAGAGCCAATAATCCAACATCAGTTCACAGCACGCCCATGGTCTAAAATAGGAGCTGATCTTTGTGAATTTCAAGGGCGCACACTACTGGTTGTGAGTGACTACTTCAGTAATTTCATTGAGGTCGAGAATGTCACCAAGGCTAATACCTCTGGAGTCAAAAGCACTATGTTCTCTAGATATGGAGTGCCGGATGTTCTCATCTCGGACAATGGGCCGCAGTTCTCATCAGAAGAGTTTGGTTTATTTTCAAAGAAGTGGGGTTTTGAACATATCACATCCTCACCCCACTACCCACAGTCCAATGGCAAAGCAAAGAATGCGGTGAAGACGGTAAAGAGATTATTCACAAAGTGTCGTGAGTCAGGTCAATCCGAGTTTGTTGCATTGATGGATTGGAGAAACACACCCACGGAAGTGTTAGGCACAAGTCCTGCACAAAGATTCCTAGAACGAAGGTGTAGGACACTACTACCTATCACAGAGACTCTTCTAAAGCCCGACTACTCAACAGAATCTGATCGACTAGCAATCAACCAACAAAAACAGTGTCAACGGCACTACTATAACCTGCATACAAAGCCACTAAAGTCCCTTTCCGTAGGAGAGACTGTCAGAATGCAGCTACCTGGCCAGAAGAGCTGGAGCAAGGGTGTGTGTACAGGATTTGCAGGCATCCGCAGCTATAACGTCAAAGTGGGCGAGAGCACATATGTCCGTAACCGTAGACAACTAATCAAGTCTGGTGAACAACAGAAGATGCTCTGGAAGACATTGGGGAAAATGCACAGTCACAACCCATTCAGGAGGCTGCTCTATCTAATAAGACCAGCAATCAACTGCCATCAGCACCTCAGGTAACTCCTAGGACAACGGAGTCGTCTGTTGACCCACCCCATACACCACTACGTCGATCTGCACGTAATCGCAGAGTGCCCGAGTGGTTCGGAAACTATGTACCTAGTTGAACTGAACAGTGTCTACCTCCATTCTCATTTGTTTTGTTTTTTATAAGGAGGGAGATGTAACAAGTTAATTAATATAATTTATATATTATTCATCAGTTGTGATTGTCATGTGATCGTGGTCTTGAGAAATGAAATTAAAGAGAGTTACCAATAAAGAGTAGCGTTACAGTCTCATGCAAAATTTTAACAGGACGAATGGGTGTGGCCTCGAAGCTTAGCTCAGATAGGCTGAAAAGCCTCAGATTTCAGAAACTATAGGCTTTTGTTGCTTTGTAAAAGGACCTCAGGTCATTTTATATCAGTAACTAAGCCTCCACTGTCAATGATATGAAGCTCGCTCAGGCTCGTCCCCCAAAATTATGGGTGTATCCTCGAAGCTTAGCGCTCAAAGAGGCTGAAAATCTTCATATCTCAGGAACTACAGGCTTTTGTTGAATTCTTTGTGTAATTTTTTTTGGATATTCTCGATTATTTTACCTTGGTATGCTGCTTTTGAAGACTGGAGCTGCCGTTCTTGAGATATAGTTGGAACACACACACACACACACACACACACACAGACAACACGACCACCATAACCCCTGCTGCGCATGCGCACCAAGGGTTAATAAAAACAAAAGATGTATTTGTAAAACTTTCTTCCCTTCAAGCATACAATATAGTAGCTGATCATTCCTGTCAACTCCACTCATGTATTTATTGTATAGCTGAACTGCTACAGACACACTACTACCATCTTTTCACTTCCTTTCATCAGCATTGGTAGCTATTACGGTAACTACTTTATTGTCTTGCCAAAGGATTAGTCATGTTATCTTATCTCATAGTCTCCCCTCTCCTTGATTTTGTGCTTTTTTGTATTTTTGCCTTTTGCTTTAGATCTGCAGGAAAACCTTTGCGCAATCTGCAACAAGCATAGAGACCACTTCTGTGTAAGTCTAAAAATAGATCTACACATGAGAAGAAATTGTAGCAATATACATGGTGATTGCTGTTTGAGTAAATACATGTGGCTGTCACGAGTAGAAACGAACATTATTCTGTGTCTACAAAAAATCGGTTTTTTACACAATTCAAAAGTCTTCCTACCATCGCCATGGCCCATGAAAACAAGTACCTATTCTTGTTAGTACTAGTTGCATTGTTAAGAAAAATGGCTAGCCTGCGATACTCACGTTGACATGAGTGCCAGTAGCGTGTCAGGAATGAAATGGTATGATCTGTATTTTTGGGCCTATGCGCTCGATCATCAACAAGTATATTGTTGATTTATCTTTAGAGTTGTCTACTATTCCAAGAATACCAACAACACACAACACACACATCAACAACACATATCATGCACTTCGAGCTGTCCCACTTAGATAGTTTTTCTGCAGCTGTCTCAAAAGATAGAAGCAGATAGACTAAAAGTTTGTCCAACGAGCAGCTAGCACAAACGCTATTCTCCTGCCGAACTGCATTGCTCTTACACCGCCATGTAAGTGTAAATTATGTATTTTGTATGCTATAAATTAGCCATAAAGTGGCTATTGTGACAAAAAATCAAAATAATACTTGCTAAACTTCACACGTGATTTTCTCCAAAGTTAAATTCCGGAATAATGTCCGCTTTTTACCCTTGACTGCCGCACATATATGTTTTACTTCTTATACAATTTTATGTTTACCTGTGATATAGATGGTTCATGAGTCTTGACAACATGTGAGCCGAGAGTATCCTCTGAAGATCCGCTTTCCTTTCCTTTATATACTCCAAAATCGGTAACATATCCATTTTTGCATCTCCATGCATCCATACCTTTATTCTCCTTTTTATAGGCTTATTGGGTACGTATTGTTTCAATAAAGAGTGTCCTTTGAATGAAATCATTGCTTCATCCACACTGACATCTCACTGCATGTTGTCACTAAAACAACGATTCAAGGTAACCATTATATTTGACCTTTCAAAGGAAAACGTGCAAGTCTGCGAATTTTGAGTTAGCTATTCCAGGTATATCTAGGCCTTCCCAGGAAGCGCATATCAAAATTTGATGCGCATATTTCCAGATACAGCTCTTGCAAGCAGCCCTGCCTCCACTCGTGGCTTCCTAGAAAAACGGTTGTAAAGTTGTTGCTAGGTAAACTATGGGTAGTCTGTATACTCTCCGTATGATAATTAAATCATGTAAAGTACATGCTGAATATTACCACAGCCAGCCACGTGGGGGCTAAAATTATTTAGTGAGAAGCGATTAGCTAGGAAAGAAGACCCAAAAGACAGCTAATCGACTCAAGGAGGTAAGCGCTTTTTTTTTAAAGGTGTATGTTTTGGTGTTAGAAAATTATCTAACTCCATAGTCATTCAAAAAAAACTAAGTTCTTTGTCTTCACAGTGAGAAAACTTTGTTTTCCAACATTGTTTTTTTACACCCTGAGAATGTTCCATGTGTAAAAAGAAAGTATAATTTTACAAAAGTGTTTCTTTTGTGCTGAAAACTGTTTTCAAGCCAAAATAAACGTTTTTTTGTGAAAGGCGTACTTTTTGGTCTTAGAAAATTTTCTAAGTCCATAGTCACTGAAAGAAACTAAGTTCTTTATCTCCACAGCGTTAAAATTTTGTTTTTTAACAACAATGTTGTATACCTTTCACAAAAAATGTTTATTTTTGCTTGAAAATAGTTCTCAGAACAAAGGAAAAACTTTTGTGAAATTTTACTTTTTTCAACGCATGGAACATTCTCTTGGTTTAAAAAAACATTGTTGTTAAAAAACAAAGTTTTCTCACTGTATAGATAAAGAACTTAGTTTTTTCAGTGAGTGTGGACTTAGAAAATTTTCTAAGACCAAAAAGTACATTTTTCTTTTATTTTCGATTAAAAACAGTTTTCAGCACAGAAGAAACACTTTTGTAAAATTTTACTTTTTACAATGCATAGAACATTCTCTTGGTGTGAAAACATTGTTGTCAAAAGACAGAGTTTTCTCACTTTTGAAATAAAGAACTTGGTTGTTTTCAGTGAGTATGGACTTAGAAAATTTTAAAAGACAAAAGTACACCTTTCATCAAAAGAGTTTATTATATCTTAAAAACAGTTTTCAGCACAAAAAAACATTTTTGTAAATTTTACTTTTTTAAATGCATTGAACATTCTCTTGTAAAAAACTTTGTTGTAAAAAAACAAAGTTTTCTCTCAGTGGAGATAAAGAAACTTGTTTTTTTAAGTGACTATGGACTTAGAAAATTTCTAAGAACCAAAAATAATACCATTCACAAAATTCATTTTTTTTTCGCTTGAAAACAGTTTTCAGCGCGACAGAAACACTTTTGTAAAAGTTTACTTTTATAACGCATGGAACATTCTCTTGGTGTAAAAACATTCTTGTTATAAAACTAGGTTAACTCATGGTAGAGATAAGAAACTTAGTTTTTTTCAGTGATTATGTACTTAGAAAATTTTATAAGAGCAAAAAGTGCACTTTTCACAAATAACGTTTATTTTGGGTTGAAAATAATTTTCAGTGGAAAAGAAACACTTTTGTGAAATTTTACTTGTTTCAACGCATGGAAAATTCTCTTGGTGTAAAAAAACATTGTTGTTAAAAAACAGTTTTCTCACTGTAATTATAAAGAACTTAGGTTTTTTCAGTGAGTGTGGACGTAGAAAATTTTCAAAGACCAAAAAGTACACCTTTCACAAAAATAGTTTGTTATATCTAAAAAACAAATTTCTGCACAAAAAAACATTTTTGTAAATTTTACTTTTTCAACACATAGAATATTCTCTTAGTATAAAAAACAATGATGGGGAAAAACAAAATTTTTTTTTGTTAAAAGACAGAGTTTTCTCCCTTTTGAAATAAAGAACTTGGTTGTTTTCAGTGAGTATGGACTTAGAAAATTTTTTAAGACAAAAAAGTACACTTTTCACAAAAAAACGTTCATTTTGTCTTGAAAACACTTTTCAGCACGAAAGAAACACTTTTGTGAAATTTTACTTTTTTCAACACATGGAACATTCTCTTGGTGTAAAAAACATTGTTGGTAAAAAACAAAGTATTCTAACAGTAGAGATAAAGAACTTAGTTTTTTTGAGTGACTATAGAGTTAAAAAATTTTCTAAGACCGAAAAGTACATTTTTCACAAAGAACGTTTATTTTTCTTGAAAACACTTTTCAGCACAAAAGAAACACTTTTGTGAAACTTTACTTTTTTCAACACATGGAACATTCTCTTGGAGTAAAAAACACATTGTTGGTGAAAAACAAAGTTTTCTGACGGTAGAGATGAAGAACTTAGTTTTTTTGAGTGACTATTTACTTAGAAAATTTTCTAAGAGCACAGAATTCACTTTTCACAAAAAACGTTTATTTTTCTTGAAAACACTCTTCAACACAAAAGAAACACTTTTGTGAAACTTTACTTTTTTCAACACATGGAACATTCTCTTGGTGTAGAAAACATTGTTGGTGAAAAACAAATTATTTTAACGGTAGAGATAAGGAACTTAGTTTTTTTGAGTGACTATGGACTTAGATTCCGGATTGATGGAATGGAATGGAATACTGGAATGGTACAAGAGCATGCGCAGTTGGCTAACCACGTGCGTGCGCCGTTCAGTGTTTCCTCAAGGCCCATTTTTTTCCTCAACTTCTGGTGGCCATGGCTGAAACGACGAATTTGAACCACTTAGGGACTGCGAGTAGGCCAATTATTGTTGGTGACAGTGACAGCGACTTTAGCCCTGTGATGAGATCGCCAGTCAAAATTGTACCAGGAAAAAAGTACATGTAGGTCACATAGTAGTCGTCACTGTTTGATATGCCCATAGATATTATAGTATCTATGATATGCCTTGTCTACTATCATAGATAATAATTTATAAGGTTGGTCTGTACAGTCTTTTAGCGATGTTTTTGTGTTTTTGTTCTTTTTTTTTCCTACTATGTAGAGTAATGGTAAAGCATTTGGACCCGGATCCGGAATCTGAGGGCGATGAATCTGAGGCCAGTTTATCAGAGAACGGTAGTGACACAGAAGATCGTGAGATGAAGTAAGTGTTTGTGAAAGTTGTGATAGTATAATAATATATGTAGTAGTAAGTTGTTTAGGTCAATCTATAAAATACAAAAGTTCCAGTCTCTTCATGCAATAGACTCCGAAGGTTTTTTTGGGTGCATAGTAAGAGTGCTGAATCAGCTGCAAATTCTAGGTATCGTGCAATTTACTTAAATTAAAAATGAGTGGAGGGAGTAGCCTTTTTGCCCCTTTAGCCTTACTGAAGGGAAAAACTTAGTCGAAATATCGTATGAATAATGTAGAGACAGACATGAAGGTAAACATGTCCTTTGACCCTTTAGGTAAGCTGCAGCAAGTCTAAACTAATGATTGTTTTACGCTACAAAAACATGAAAAAAGTGCATTAAAATTAGTAACTATTGCATGAGTGCTTGTAATGACAAGATTCAAGCAGAGGTCAACAGTCATGTCTACCTTTGCACCCATGATCCCTGACATCATCAATGTTATACATTGACCATGGATTCCTCTTCCTAAGTGTAAAGTCAAAGGGGAGAGCCTGGGAAGAGGGAGATCTATCGCTTGTATCAGTTTCAGTGCCAATACTATTTGCGTGATGATCAGTAGTATTTGTTCAAAGTTTGCATTTGGTCTAGATGACCATTTAATGCCACGGTCACAATATGTGACTCAATTTTGGAAAACCGAAAACTTTATTTGTAGTAATCGGCGATTGTAGTGTAATTCGCGACGCGCGCGCGAAATTATTTTTTTGCATCAATGGGGAGGGGCACACCTTGGCGAGCTGCAGACATGATTTTACGGGTGGGGCTGCTTCTATTGCTGAGATATAAGCGTTTGAATGCAGCTATGCCAGCCATGGCTAGCTTCTCTCCCGTTAGTACACGGGATGCGTTGCCATGTTCATTGATTAATAAGTACATGATGCAGCTGCTGCTGTGCATCTCATTATAATCTTGCATATTTAATGTGCAACAAAAAACAATGCATTGTTCATGAACTAAACACTTCTAGCAGAAAGAAATCTCTTCCAGATGATCAGAAGATGGCCCACAGTGTTGCAGAATCGCTGGGCTATGCCAGGAGCTGTTTATCTGTGCATAATAATAAATGAATGTATTGTACATTGTGTATAATAAATTTGCAATGAAATTTGTGGGGGAAAGAAGCTAAGCGCTTCTTATTATGGACAATAATTATTAGCTAAACTGTTTCCTACAGTTAGAATAGCTATAGATGCATGCATTAATATTGGGCGCTTATTTCTGTGCCATTTATAGCTTAGTTACTCTAGTTACAGCCGACCCACTACATTATTCTACTTAGTAGACTTACTTACTTTCTTGGTGAAAAGGCTCCCTGGTCTTCTGTGTCTTTAAAAAGGCTCATAAAGTAAGTTTTAACTAGCGTTTCAACTAACTTCATGCATATTCTGATACTACACTAAAATTGTACCACAAACATAAATTGATTGTAACACGGATAGTATACGGAGTTTGTGTACTCGCACTTAGCAACGTATTCGATCACGATTTTAGCGAGTAAAATTGGAATGAACGGTCGGTATATTTGAGCTCATATCTCCAAAACTATAGCGCCTAGCTGCTTCAAATTTGGAAAATAGCTAGCTGCAATGACGTAGATTACAATGCAAGCGCTATCTCAAAATTTGCATATTACTACATCTGGTCGGTTTTCCAAAATTCGGTCACATATAACTTTGTTTATCACAAACAATGTTTTTCACCTCAAGATAATGTTCCAAGTGTTGAAAAAAGTAACTATTCACAAAAGTGTTTCTTTTGTGTTTTCAATGCAAAATAAACGTTTTCGTTATAAGTGTAGTTTTTAATTAACAGAAAATTTTCTAAGTCGATAGTCAGTCAAAAAAAGATTAAGTTTTTTATCTGTACTGTGAGAAAACTTTGTTTATCATAAACAATGTTTTTCACATTAAGATAATGTTCCGTGTTGAAAAAAGTAACTATTCACAAAAGTGTTTGTTTTGTGCTAGAAAAAGTTTTAAATCGAAAATAAATCTTTTTTGTGAAAAGTGTATTTTTTAGTCAGAAAATTTTCTAAGTCGATAGTCAGTCAAAAAGACTAAGTTCTTTATCTATACTGTGAGCAAACTTTGTTTATCACAATGTTTTTCACCTCAAGATAATGTTCCAAGTGTTGAAAACGTAACTATTCACAAAAGTGTTTCGTTGTTGCTAAAAAATGCTTTAAAGGCAAAATAAACGTTTTTTTTCAAAAGTGCATTTTTTAGTTACAGAAAATTTTTTAAGTCGATAGTCAGTCAAAAAGACTAATTTTTTTATCTGTGCTGTGAGAAAACTTTGTTTATCACAAATAATGTTTTTCACCTCAAGATAATGTT
>CAXIPT010000201.1:0-11972 GCA_964030475.1 Tethya wilhelma
TAGAAAATTTTCCAACTCCATACACTACTGGAAACTTATGTCTTAAAACAACCTAAAACTGCTAACTTAAATCAGTATTAAATTAAAGGTATGGAAAGGTTCTGAAGTTGGTCTGAAAACGATTTGAATACCATTGGAAATAATGATCTGAAAAGCTGATGAAAACCTTTTGAAAAAAATCTGATAATATGAAGCATTTATGATATTAAAACTATCTTAATTTAATCCATGTGAATCTTAAAATAAGATCATTTTTTTGCAGTTAAAATTCCAATAATAAAGATAAATAAATGTTACAGTAACTTTTGTGACAGGTAAAATCTAAACAAATAGGACACAAATAAGTAACATCCTGTACAATACCACCACATAAAATGCAAGCAAGAATATGTACCGGTCCCCAAGCAAGTCTGTTCTCAATAAAGTTAACATTATAGTCAGTACTTTGACCAGTGATCTTGAATCTCATTGATAGATCTTAGGTTTTCCATTAGAAATTCCTGTAAAAATACGCATACATTATAGCATTATCTGATACTGCTGTTGTTACTATTGGTAAACATACCTCAAGCTCATGAATCATTTTTTAAAAGCTGTCATAGTGTTGTCGGACAAACAGGTACATCGAGAGATATTTCCATCTTCAGACTATACAGTTCAGTGGATGAAAGCTCAGGAAAAATTTCTAAAGGAAAAACGTGCACACAAAACATGTATTAATAATATTGATGTACAGTTAGGACTTAACGTTCCAAACATACCATTTATAGTGGTACATAAAATGCTGCAGTAATTCTTTCCCTTCATGATCTTGATTGGATCTGTTTAGATGTTAAACCATACACAAAAAAGCAATAAAATAGGTCACAAGTGGTTGTTTACCTTCAGCAAAGTTCTCACTTGAGAAGACACTGGCTGGTTATAGGCACTCTCAACCTATATTAGATGACGTGCATATATAATATTATGACCTTGATATATCACCGTACCAGTTGTAGCCATATATAATTATGTAGATCAAATACGTACATGCAACGTACCCTGGCATGACATTTCCGACCACGCTCTCCCCTTCCTTTCTGTTAGTGAATGGTCAAGGTGAATGAGGCTACAGCACACGCAACACTAGAAGCAACAGAGAGTTAAATGAAACAAAACTGATGAACCTGAACAATGAACCTGACAAGCTGAACTTGAACTTACTTCAAAATGTGTCTTGACTGTTAGCACTAGCAGCATGTGATGAATGTACATGTAATCTTGCCACTGATCAGTAGACATTTGATAGATAGGCATTGGCTCCTTACAGCTGGCAAAACATGGGTCGGCCTTTCCCAGCGCATCTTGGTGCCCAAATAGTCGGCAGGGTACTCAGTGATCCACGCATGAGTTATAGGGCGAGTAGAAAGCATCCGAAAACAGGTTAAAACGATCTGGCATCTATATTGAATCACTTTCTGGACAGAAAAGCACTTTCACTTCCAATTTGCAGCTATTCACGCGCTCAGTTCTCTCTTCTTGCTGTCTTGTGTCTGTGAACAAGTTTTTGAATTTTTCAAGTCACGTGATCATCATGAGTTCAAGTGCCATACCCACTGTTTTTCAGATGTTGCGACCTCATACCAATTTCAGACAATTCAGAATTCTTAAAAATTATTCAGATAATTTCCAACAAAAGCTCTGTTTTCCAATGTTTTTCAGATAAATAGTCATTTAAACAAGGCAACAAATTCAAATCATTTTCATGTTAATTTCAGACATACTAAATAAGTGGATGCGTTCTCAGATAGTTTTCAGTTGAAATTCAGTAGAAAATCAGACATTTCTCTGCAGTAGTGATAACTGACTTATTTTAAGAACGTTTCTAGGAGTAAATTTTTCTTGGAAAGGCGATTGCCAAACTTTTGCAGTTATTTTCGAGGATTGAGCAGCTCCACCCCATGTATGTTACAATTATTATAATATGGTTTCAAAATTTTTGTGAGGTAAAATTTTCATGGATTGCTAGATATCCAGATATTTATACTCCTCAAAAATTTCTAGCTCAATGGTAAATAAAACGTTATAGGAATATTTATTGTACATGCATGCTAATTATGCATACTGTGAAAAGTTTCCCACGCAATGCCGTCAAAGAGAGACACTTCTTAAATTGTGATTGTTTACATCCTTCACAAACTTGGGAAAGGCATGTTGAGCTACCAACATCAATCTTATGTATCCTACATAAAGAGAATAATTAATGACATTGTAAATACTGAATAGCATATTGTTTTGGTTTGGGTTTTTTTTTTTAGATTATAAAAATAGTCTTTGCCCCCCATCCCCGAAAAATACCCATTATACAATATTATGTACTGTATTCTGGATTTCAATCTTTTTCTGCGCTAATTAAGAACCATTTGGAAATTTTAATTATTTTTTGTGGTGCTTAGTTAATTGGAATGAGATTTGGCCACGTGGCTTTGCATTGATGCATGGCTTTGCTTTGCGTGGCTTTGCAATCATGCAGTAGTAAACTTCGTTCTTTTTGTTAAGAACCACCGTAATTTTAAGAACCATCCTGGGTCAATGATTTTTTTCATTCTAAATGAGAGACCATTTCCATATTTGAATTTTTTTGGTGCTATAATTAGAATGAATACGGTAGTGTGTATGTATGCGTGCATGTTATGATGTAGATGTACTTATCTGTGAAATATTGGAGTTGTCAATGTATATTGCAAAGTATTACCATTGTCCATGTTTGTCAAATAGTTTCTTCAGCACCATAATTGATATCCTAGCATTGAACTTGAGTCTAATACAAAATTCTTCAAGCCTACGTCAATAAACGAACTATGTGTTATTGTAAACATGATGTCTGATGAGAAAAACACTGTTTGAGGATTGAGCAGCCACATAATAATAATGCTATATTAGTCAAAAGTATATATTTGCGATTATTTGTACCTCTGAATTCTATCAATAGACTTGATCAGTGCTTCTTCTGATACGGTTGTCCAATCAATGTTGATGCTAATTAGGTTTGGACAGTGACAAGCAGCACTCAACAACAGCTCATCGCCCCATTTGTAGCACAAGTCACAGATAACGAGATCTAATTTCTGAAATTAAACAAGGAAAAAAAAGGGGGAACAAAAAAAAATCACCGCACCTGGCTGGGCTCGAACCAGCAACCTTTCGGTTAACAGCCGAACGCGCTAACCGATTGCGCCACAAGTGCGGAACTAACATATAAATTTATAATGTAATATTTAAATAATGGTTAAAGACCATGTTGGAGGTAATCGAAACAGCACTCCAAAATGGGAGCAATGAGAATAGATACTGTACATGTTCAAACCTGAAGGCTGCTATATACAGAACAGTCGCATGCATATCAGGGCATGTAGATAGCCAGCAATCAAAAAAACACATCTCAGAGTCCCTGGGTTGCCATAATATTGTTATTTTTATAGAGAGATTCAAGTTAATTAAGGTATCTCTTGGTTTGCATCCGTACCTCCCACTTTAAGTTAACAGTTGCAAAAAGGCTAAAAAAACTAACTAAATTTTAGTGCAACTCAGAGATTTTATACGTATAAAGACAAAGGAACTGTCCAACTGTACAAGATTTAACAAGGAAAGCTCTTATAGTTCATCAGAAACAGTGCATTTTGTGTGGGAATAATTCATTAAGTGAGTACTCTGACCTCAAGTTAAAGCTCCCACATGGCACACCACTTTTTAGATTTGCAAATAACACCAGTAAATACTGTATAGGGGCTTGTTTGAGACCTACTGTATATCAGGCTACATGGTACTTTTTTTCATGGATTGCCATAGCCATTTTAAAGATTGCTCCTAAATCCAAAAATCTATAAAAATTGTTTCCTATACAATAAAGTGTTAAAGAGAGACCCTCCACATACACAATGTAACTTCACTTTGATCAGCGAACAGCAAACTTTCTTAACAACTCAACAATGAGGTATGATGTACAGCTCCTTAAATACTAACTAAACTCAAAAACAGGACAAACAGGAATTACAACAGAACAAACCAGTTTAGATCCTTCTAGAACATTTAACAGCTTACACACAATCACAACCACTTACTCACACAAATAGACATTGACAAAAAACAAACAACATTAATAATCTAACAATTACATCACAATATTCAATACTCCCACTTAATTATTAGATTGTTTATTTGACAACGTTTCATACCCATTGTCTCTCTCAGCTTTTCAAAATGACTCTTAGGCACTGGCTTTGTGAGAAGATCTGCCACCATACTTTGAGTATATCCTTTTGTAGCAAGACGGGCCTTGAAATGTTTAACCTGTTCATCACTTGAATATTTAACCTTAAAGACCCACTTGCACCCAATAGCATCCTTCTGTGAACGTAACTTTACGATTTCCCAAGTGTCATTCTCCATCACTGAGTTGTGTTCAGCATCTGTTGCTGCTTTCCATTCCTTAGACTGCTCACTAGTTAGAGCTTCTTCAATTGAATTGAGTACAGATATAGATGACACATAACATGCCACATGGTCAGCATTAGCTGTTTCTGCATGTTCACTGAAACCATAGTATTCAGGTGACTTTCTTTGTCTGGTTGACCGGCGTAGATTCTGAGTTTGAGAACCACTTTCTTGGCTTTCATTTGAGTCATTTGGTGTTACTTCAACATGTGAGGTGTCTGTATCCAGCTCTGTCTCAGGCTCACTGATGCTGATAAAGTCTTTCTCATTAAAAATTACATCCCTCCTTTTAACAATCTTCTGTGTGCTTTCATCCAGGAGTCTGTAGCCTTTAGAATTTTTACAATATCCGACAAAACGAAATCTCTCAGCTTTCTTGTCAAGTTTCCTTCTCTCTGAATCAGGAACATGAGCGTAGGCTACACACCCAAATACTCTTAAGTGACTGATATCTGGTTTCATACCATACCACCTTTCATATGGTGTCTTGTCTTCCTTAAAAGCTGAAGTTGTTGCTCTATTTCGAAGATAAGCTGCAGTTGCAACGGCCTCTGCCCAATAGCTATTTGGAAGACTAGAATGTGATAACATGGCTCGAGTTGACTCCATCAATGTTCTGTTCATTCGTTCCGCTACTCCATTTTGTTGTGGAGTATGTGCTATGGTCAGCTGGTGAACTATCCCTTTGGATTTCAGATATCCTTCAAATTCCTTCGATACATACTCCCCACCATTGTCAGTTCGCAGTGTTGAGATGTTCTGTCCACATTCATTTGAGACAATAGCCTCAAATTCCTTGAATTTTTCAAATACTTCAGATTTTTTCTTCATGAAATACACGGCACAGCATCGAGAATAATCATCAATAAAAGTCACAAAATATTTTTTACCTCCCAGTGACTCACTTTGCATAGGTCCACATACATCACTGTGGACTAGTTGAAGTCGTCTAGTTGCTCGAGGTTCTCCCACTGATTTGAAAGGCATTCGACGCATCTTGCCCTCCACACATCCTTCACAGAATGAGAGCTTTGTGTTTCTTGAAAATCTGATTCCGGTGGCTAGCTCCTTCTGGACAATTTCATTTAGTTGTTGACAGTTGAGATGTCCTAGACGTAGATGCCATAGATCTGCTTCATCCCGTTCACAGGCAGCTGCTACTTTGTGTTGGGATGCAGGTTGTGTGGCAAGCTCACACTCTAGCTGATACAGTTTTCCAGCAAGACTCCCAATGCCGAGCAGTTTGCCATTCTGATCTCTTATCCAGCATTTGGAGCGTCCAAAACTGACAACATTCCCCTTTCCAGTGGCTGCTCTCACTGAGAATAGGTTACATGCTAGCTTGGGTACGTATAGTACATCATACATTACAGAGATTTTGGGATCACTCAATTTGAATTGCATACTAAGTCTAATGTTACCAGTGCCTACAGCTTCAACAACTCTTCCATCACCGAGTTGGACACTCTGAGGAGCTTCGAATTCACGATAGTCGGTCAAAAGTTCCTTTTGGGCAGTCATGTGACTTGATGCTCCAGAGTCTACAATCCACTTGTCCATTTGTGGTGGGTTACTATATACAGTGAATGCACCTTCAGAAGTATCTGGTGTGGTTATTCCAGGAGTAGAGAGTGATTCTTTTGCTGCAGTAGCGTTATGCTGTGGTTTTGTGTTTCTCTTCTGACAGTAGCGCTGGATATGTCCTGTTTCACCACACTTCCAACAAATAGGAGGATTATGCAACTTATCTTTCGTGCTCCCACTTACTAATGCCGAGTCTTGAGCATCAGGTGGATCAGGATGTGCAGCTTGTTCCTTTTGCTTTTGTTCTTCATGTATGAGAGCTTGTTGAACAAAATCAAGGGTGATATCATCAACACGAGCCTCAAGTGCTGTAACCAAGGTACAATAATTTGATGGTAGACTTCCCAGGAGTGTAACCACCTGATCCTCTTCAGATATAGGAGCATTGATTGAAGCAAGCTTGTCAGTCAGCTCTTTCATTTCCTTCAGGTGCCCTTCAATGGAGGTTCCTGCTTTCATTTCCTTACGGAAATACTGCTTTTTCAGAAACAACTTGTTCGCAAGAGTTTCTCGTTCAAAGTGCTTTCTCAATGTCTCCCACATGTTACGTGGGTTTTCGCAAGAGGTGATCAAATACAGCTGCGGAGTGCTGATTGCCATTACAATTGTAGACAGTGCTTTCTGAGAGTTATCACGAAATGTGGTTCGAGCTGCCGCATTTGCATCTTCAGCTAATACTTCGGAGCCATCTACATATTTCCAAAGTCCCTTCGACAACAGAAAGTGTTTCATTTGGAATTTCCATGTAATCCAATTGGTACTATTAAGTTTTTCAATAGTCCACTTTTCCTCCATAGCTAGATAGTTAGTACACTGTTTACTAGCTAGCTAAATTTTACTCAAATTCTCACAGAGTTCAAAACAACTTCACTATAGACCTCACTTCTACTATAGCTACTCAGTAACTCTGAATCTTTATCTTTCACACACAGTTACCATATAGAATTGTTAACACAATTGTTCAGTGATAGGAACGTTGCCTGGGCCCATAACCTGTTAAAGAGAGACCCTCCACATACACAATGTAACTTCACTTTGATCAGCGAACAGCAAACTTTCTTAACAACTCAACAATGAGGTATGATGTACAGCTCCTTAAATACTAACTAAACTCAAAAACAGGACAAACAGGAATTACAACAGAACAAACCAGTTTAGATCCTTCTAGAACATTTAACAGCTTACACACAATCACAACCACTTACTCACACAAATAGACATTGACAAAAAACAAACAACATTAATAATCTAACAATTACATCACAATATTCAATATAAAGTCTTAAACTAAAGCATCCCACATGCTTTTATAGTTGAAGACTTTGACCTTACATAAGCTAGCTCTCCCCACTGGCAACTAGTAATGTGGCCAGATTATATACTAAATAGATTGCTCGTGAGAAATGAAAACCCTTCAGCTCCTCACGTCAACAAGTCCGGGTATATATTAACTGTGAACTTTGACCTCACAAAAATTATCCAACAAACATAATACAGCTAGGCCTCCTACATGCATGCACTGATATGCATGTTCTACATAGATAGGAAAGCCAATTGTATAAGAGAAAAACTAATGATCATGTGATGAGCCTGCAAGCATGGACTGCAACCATAACTATAATTAACACACTGATGTCATGGTCTGGGTAAAGAGAACATGAAAGAGTTAATTGATAATCAGGTATGTAGGTGACAATAGTAAGTATTAAATCAACACATTCCAAACTATAAACACATGCAGTTAGGTACACCCTTATGGGTATTCCATGCACTCAGAACCATTCAATATTCTGAGAATTAAAGTTGTAAGTAGTCAACACTCACTGACTACTACAACTTCCTCATATATCATAATCAGTAAGTTTACCAGCCTGCATGGGAACATGTGGACCTAAAATTAATATAAGAGCCCATCAGTCAAGAATTTAATAAAACAATCAGCAAAAATTAATGTATACATACAGATCTGCGAAATCTGTTTCCCTCAAAACAAAATGCCCTATAGCGTAAGTTGGTGAAACAAGGCTGATACTTTAACAGCAGTTGCTTTTAAAAATGAATGTGCTAACCACTGTTGATTTAAATGGGTAGAGAGGCCAACAGATGCTTTAAACTAGTTGCCAATGATACTAGATACAAATTCCTCAACTAAATCATCCCTACATTATATGAGGTTAGACAGCTATAATAATTATATACTATAGGAGGTAATGAGGAGCTTTTACATAATTATAAGGTCAGAGTNGAGAATGATTCTTTTGCTGCAGTAGCCCTATGCTGTGGTTTTGTGTTTCTTCCCTTCTGACAGTAGCGTTGGATATGTCCTGTTTCACCACACTTCCAACAAATAGGAGGATTACGCAACTTATCTTTCTTGCTCCCACTTATTAATGTCGAGTCTTGAGCATTAGGTGGATCAGGATGTGCATCTTGTTCCGTTTACTTTTGTTCTTCATGTATGAGAGCTTGTTGAACAAAATCGAGGGTGATATCAACACGAGCCTCAAGTGCTGTAACCAAGGTGCAACTTGATGCATATGGTAGACTTCCCAGGAGTGTAACTACCTGATCCTCTTCAGATATAGGAGCATTGATTGAAGCAAGCTTGTCAGTCAGCTCTTTCATTAAGCTTCGGCGCGTGAGTATCACGTGCAGAGGATTACGGTAGTCGTTTTGTGTGTGTGCATCTGTCTGTTACTAGATAATGTGAAGAATGGCCGCTCTATATATGGTTCAAACCAAAGATACTTACGTTCATAAATCGAAATTATCTTGAAAATGGTTGTGTAGAATCTTGCAAGACACTGTAGTTTCTGAGATACGAGGAACGCTAACCTTCGAAACCGCACCCATAAATCACGCCCCACGTATAGTGTGCGTTATCTAGAAATACAGTTGGACTGGATGTGCTTCAGATGACAGAGCTCTGGCTCTCAGCCTCTGGATGTGATGTGCTTGGCTCACGTGGCTTTATAGCTGCTTGCACAGGTAAGTAACTCAATGGACCGTATGCATTATTATTTTTCTAAATAACGCACACCCCATTCAGGGGTACTTTCTGAGCTCCAGCTGCTTGTAAAATTTCACAGTTTTCAAAGAAGAATTATACAAGAAAAGGATAGCTATGAGGCAGATTTTGAGAGTTTACCTGAAAGAGCTACTCAAGAAGAAACAGGGAAGTCTTTTTGGGAAAATATTAGCCTTCTCTATAGAGTTAAATCTGGCTCAGAGTCACAGCGCTTTCTTGTGAAGTCATTTCTGAGACTTTCCAGCTAACCACTACTTAAGAAAGCCTTGTTTCTGTGCTTGAACAGCTGCAAAAGCTTTTGTCAGACCTTAGCTATTAGCAGAGTGTGGTTTTGTTAGTTAGGTTGGGCTACAAGCACTTCCAGGAAGCTGACTATAAGTAGGAGTTGATAAAATGATTGTGGTAAAATGTCTGCTGCTTAAGATCAGCAGCAGATATTCACATTTTGACATTTTTAACTCTCTATAGCAACAAGGTATAAAAAATCCTTCGGTGAAAATCGATATTTTGGTGTCGTCAATAAGTGATAAAATTTGGTTGCCATGGCAACATTCCTTTAAATAAATCATTAATATTAATTAGTTTACATGACAATAATCTAATAATTACATCATAATATTCAATAGCAACGAGATATAAAAAATCTACTCTGTCAAAATTAGTTTTGAAATGTTCCGATTCAGATGATAATAATTTTGTTACCATAGCAACAGCCCTTAATATCTGCCTAATTAATTTATTAATAATATGAATATTGATGAGGTCACATGACTCCAAATTTTTTGGACAAAAACTTAAGTAAGGAACATTATCCTATGTTTCCATGACAATAGCTAATTTGTTTTGAAAGTTATGTCGAATTTGAATAATTCTTTACCTTGACCCAGGCCTTAATAGCACTGAGGAGGGTCACCAGAAGTGATGTGACCTCGAACTAAAAGCTCCTTTTTCTCTGGACAGTAGAGAATGCAAGCTAGGAAAAGAGTGTCTAGAAAGCTAGCTTATACAGTGCTAGCCTAGGATAAAATAACAAGCGATACAAGTATGGTTAACTGTTTTTGAGATTGCTGACAGGGCTTACCAGTAGCATCCCGTCTGACAAATAAGCGTGATATGGGAGCCAATCTTTCACAAAAGAAGTGTACGCGAAACACACCTAGCCAGATAACGACTTTCTTTGCCAGCTGATTGTGGAAATCGGAAAAGGGTCGTCTATGAGGTCACGTAGTAAGTAAAAATTGCTGAGCTAGCCTGGCTAAAAGAGCAGCATGTAGTGCCTGTATGCATGCTTTGAAGTTTCCTTTCATTGAATTGCAGTATAATACAGATGCCTGCCAGTGCACAGATCTAGCTGTAAAACATCAGTATACTTAATTCATAGACAAACATTTTATTATATACAAATACCAAAAGGGATATGTAAATACAGACAGTGATACAAATACAAACAAGAATATGTAAATACTGACAGGGACATGTGAATATAAACAGGAATATGTAAATACAGATACACAAGGAGTTATATAAATCACATCAGAGAACTTGTGGACATACAATTAATGTCAGGAATATGTAAATACACAATTAGATGGAGATGCATTATACTAAATGCCTACAGGGATAAGTGACTGGACAACATTACTACCCTAGAAACCCCTGGCAAAAGAGGTAGGGTCTAGGGAGCGCTCGTTATTGATCTTTCTTTCTTGACTCCACTTATGCCTCAATCACGTGATTTAGACACATTTAACGGTTTCTACAGCTAGGAGATCGAGATATAAATAAAAATTATGGCCAACAATCCAAGTATCCAACAGTAGAATGTCACATTGGAACAGTCATTGGCAGATCCGGGGTGGGCACTGCACATCACATGGTAATTAAGGCAGGTACTTCCAGAACAAAGTAGGCATGATCCACCTCATCCCCTCCTTTGGCTTTTCCATGCGGGAAAGGTGAAGGATAGCTTGGGGGGAAGGTCAAAAGGGGAGTCTGGGGACGTGGCTAGGATACTCGATTTCTACACTTCAGTGAATTTTTTTCATTATAGAATGCACTGTAGGTCTCACCCGTCAGCTTGCAATGTATTGCCATCATTATTAAAATGTAACCAAAGTGGCCATGCCACAAAAACTAGCCAGAGTAAACATAAAGCTGTTCAGTAAGTGTGGGACTGGGATATACCACAGTCTAGTGATGCAGGAAACCATATTCCTTATCTACGAGGAAAGTTTCGTTCTAAATTAGGAGTTTGTGGTCTCATTGGAAAGATTTGTTCAATGACTGTCCAAGAAGTTGAAATACGATCTATTTTTGCAAAACCAATGGTTGAATGAAAAGATTTCTTTCTCAAGCCAACTGGAGCTGGTTCCAAGACTACTTCATGAGTCAATTGCAAGTTGTACTTCGGAGGCTCCGGATACACTCCAACAACATAGTTAGTTTACTACATTTAATTGCATGCAATTAAACTCCAAATAAACTTTGAGAACCACATTCTGTATAACAGGTATAGAGGAAAACTGCTCCCACCCAGTCAAAAACTCAGCATGATATTCAAGACACACAAACACCCTACAATTAAGCTCACATACCTCACTGCCTCTTTCTCCTCTCCACCAGGGAGGGAAAATGGACTTTATAGAGCCCTGTCAAATTCAACTTTTCCTGTAAATACTCACTTTGAGCTGACCTATGTGGCAGAGGGGTAAATGGTTAGAGGTCAAAAGTCAATCACACTCTACACACGCTTGGTTGGATACGCCCACCAAGCTTCGAAGTCACAGCTAGCACACACTCGCCACTAGCCATCCTGCAAACTTACTGCACATTTTCATGCATATCACTACACAGCCATCCTATTGCATGCACAAGACACACCCATACA
>CAXIPT010000202.1:0-11822 GCA_964030475.1 Tethya wilhelma
TGCTTGGTTCAGCTGCCAGCTACCTGAGCTCTTATGTTAACTCCGTTTAATGGCTCCATGAAGATTTCGAGTATATAAAACAAAAAACCACATTAGACAAGTTATCTGAATAAATACAAAGCCAGTTTAGTCGTCTCAAATAGTGTTTTGCCTTGTTAAAGTGCTCTACTGGTTATTTTTACCTTACCTTAGGTAATAATCAATTTAATATCTCCCCATCCCACAAGGACGACACTCACACAACATGAAGCCATATAGTAAAGGAAGTATACTCTAACAAAAATAAAATTTTAACAATCTTTTTTAGAATCACAAATTTTTAATTAAACGATGGTAGCGGTTAATATTAATTAATTCAAATAATTTAATCAAGCATATCACTGGAAAGCTCAATTCGTATGCTTTCAAAATATTTCAGTCCCCCATTTCAAAACTGAAGTGTATATTTGAGCTACAAAGTAAGCAGATTAGTCAAAAATGTGCAAAAATTAGACACTTGTAACAGAGAAGCCATATATACAAGTTTGAGGGCTATAATTCTACCTCAGTAAATCAGTTAAGGTAAGGTACCTGTTCACCAAGTTTCGGCAAAATTCATGATGGTCATGCAATTTGTGTGTTGATTTGACATGGAATGACCCCTNTCTACACTCTCCATGCATGCAGCATGTCATCTTCTACTCTCTTTTAGCTGATCAAGTTCCAGCTTTCAGTAGCTATCATCAATTTAGTTTGGAAAACATTTAATCCTACTTTAGACATGAGAATTTGCAATTGCCAAAAATGTCAGATGATACATGAGAAAGGGCTAGACAAAGCCAGTGCATTATGTGGTACGCCATACATCCTTTCATTTAAACACCAATGGACAAGAAAGAAACAGAACAAACTTGGAAGTGTTGTTATAAATGATGGGTCAATGAGTTAAAGATTCCACTGCCATCTACAGGAGACTGTAAAAGTATTAGGAATCCCAATGCCTATACAATGTAACTGGACATTGTTTGCATCAGACTTGGCTTCAGCACAGAATTGAAGAATGTAGAGGCAAAGATGTATGAATATTCAATAGAATACCCTTGCATGTTCCTAGTATGGTAGTACTAGATACACAGGAATGACACAGATCACCATTAGTGCAATACAAATATTCCCGCAAATAACTGCAAAAACCGAGCGTCCTTGTAATTTCTATCTACTATCTTCTCACACAAAATCTCAGATTTATTAATGGCCCCCTTTTCCACTGAGAAAAGTGTGTATTATTTGGAATCTGAATGTGGGCAGCATTACGAGGAGTCCATAACCCGCCAAAGAAGAGGGAAGAGAATAGTATTGCGTAGTGGTGAATTTGAAGTTTTGATTTGTGTGGGTGTAGTTGTCTAGTGATTTTAATTCTAATATGGAAGAATGATGTAATAGTTCAGGCTAAGTTTAGCATTCACACACATAAGATCATGGGCAAAGCTACCTAGGCAGGCCTAGAAAGAGGGGCCTAGGCAAAACCAGCCCTTTTAGCAAGCCACTGACTAATATACCTGAGTGACCTAAATGGAGATTGCTAGCAAGCTTGAAGGGAATGGTGAGACAAGTACTGACATAGCTACGATGAAATTTTACTGATAAGGCTATTAAAATTTTTAAACTTATGAGTTCCTTCCGTCTTTGCTGAGGCTGCACGCAGCTTCTCCATCATTCTTTCTAGCTTCATGTTGCAACCATACGCTGAGTGCTTATAGTAAGAATAGTAACTCTGAGTCAGCAATTCCAATATAAGCAACATGGTTGCCACAGTCTTGAGGATGCCCACACTAATTTAAATTTTGTTGGTTCTGGGATATATACTCCTCCCTCTTCCTTGGACTCCTAGACTCTTAGACTCTTCTTTACTCTTCTGAACGCAAGTTGCTATTTGACGATGTCTGGTCGCAATCCTAGACTCTCAGACTCTTTAATAATAAGAGGGTAAATACTTTCTTGGCTCTGGACAATCGCGAGCGATACGACCTGGCTTTCTACAGTTGAAGTACAAAACTAAACGATGTGACTTCGAGGACTGCTTTGCCATCACTGATGGTAGCTCACTGGCGTTGGGATCATCTGAAGGCTTTGAAGATGGTTTAGTCTTTTGATTGATTAACTGCTGGACTCCGGTAGAGGTAGCTCCACATGGCCACTCTCCCGGTGAGCTCTAGTAGCCTCCTCCAGACGATGCTTTAGAGCTGCATCTTTCATTGCTAGGGTTTCATCAAACTCTCTCAGCAAATTGGTTTGCCACAACTCTTTGATTCTAGAATTGCCAGCGGTCACTTTGTCGGCTAACTGAGTAAGTTATCGGAGTCTTCCAACCTTCTTATAGCTACTTGGGACTCCTCCTGTGAGGTAACTCCCTCATCTTCACTGAACTCTTTGACCTCGCTCTCCTCTTTCGCCAAAGCCAGTTCTAGAAAAATTCCTTCTGAATCTTGTAGTTCCACATTCTCAGACAGCAACACTTGAACATTTTTGGTTCTTGTCCATCCTCTCCCAGCTTCCCTTCTATCAACTGGAGGGTCTCTTCCTTGGACCCAATGCCAGGCAACCCCATTGCCACCGCAATCTGTTTGAGCACCACTGCTGTCAGTCTCCTCGAGTTCAGTGGGAAAAGCCTCTGGGAGAGTTCCAATGTCGGTGATTCTAATTGGTCCCCACTCATCATTTCTAACAACTTCTCTACGACTGTCTAGTGGCAGCAACGGGGAAGTAACAACTCTCAGGACCTCTAGCATCACCCATAAGTGTGACGCTGGACCGTATCCTCTGCCACGCTACCACCTACCCTTGACTAGTCTGCTTGAGGACCAAAGGAAGCGACTAGTTTAGGTAAATCTCACTATTTTGGACTTGTACGATCCCTAGAAACAAGCAGGTCTCGGTGGGACCTCCACTGTAAACCTATTTGTAACTTTCTTTCCACGAGGTTTGATAGATTTAACTTTCATTATTCATGTGATTAATCTTACAGTTACATCATAGCACATACACTACACAATGATTAAGCCAGTTCAAAGCTTCTAGTACATACATTAGTTCTGGCAACTGGATTTCAAGGGAAGCAGGGAACGGAAACGGAAACGGGAAAGAGAAATGGTCATGAAGTTCAAATAATGAAGGCTCGACTCATGACTGCATTTATACGCATCATTAAAGTAGGACTTGAGCAAAATACTAATCAGTGTGACGACTATTATATTATTATGAGCTTGAATAAGTTAGAGAACGTTAGCTATAATAATCATAATAGTTGTACTAAAGTACTTCAATTACTAGCTATTACGTACTAGCTATGAGTTTGAACAAGTTAGAGAATGTAATATTTAAGAATTTATTGTGTTATCTTGAATACTCAAATTAGTTCAAAGAGAAATGCCAAACTCTCTACGAAAATGATCCACATGCACACTGTTAAGCTTTGCATTAACTTCTTGACTGACTTTAATGTGAAAAGCAGCATTGAAATCCCGGAAATGTGCTCCAGATAGTAGACATTGCGATGGTCGTAGCTCATCTGGACTGTACCAGTGTTTTGATTTTGAAAAATAACCCTTTCTTTATGCTGCAATACTACATCATCTGGAGGTGGAAGGGGGCAAGACGACCAATTTTCCCCTTGCAGCCATTGCATCGAGATATGTTTCCACTAACAAAGTGCAGCCAAAATGGTGTTTCAACTGACGGTTTTTGTTCATGTTGAACAGGAGACAGTGTCACAGGTACAGAAGATGGTATCAATGGTAGTGTAGGTGGTGTTGTAGGAACTGCACATGTAGGTGGCACATTTGTATGGTGGGAGACGCAAGGAATAAGAGGAGGTGGTGATCGGTAGTAATGTAGGGACTGGTCTAAGTTCCGATATCCATAGTTATACAATGGAGCATGTGTTTCCATGAACAATGGTTGCTGTGTGTGTACAAGAGGTGGCACATGACATGCACCAATTTGCTGAGATGAACCCTGTGGGAACCCTGTGTGAATGTAGTGCAGTTAGCACTGCCTTCACCTTCATCTATCCCACTTGTATCATCTGCCACACGGCTTGTAAAATCATGTTCATAATGCAGTAGTGGCAAGAACGGAACAGATCTTACTAGAAACCTTTTTGGTAACTCCTTTTCGTGATTTCTTTCCCACAGAAGATGGCTTACCATTATCAGCAAGCATTGTGAAGTTAGGGCGATATTTCAATTTTTTGTACCATGCAACCAAATCATCTATTTTCTCTGCCTTGAGAGCAGCTGCAACAATATGTGCACAAATTTTGGCTGATGTATATCCAAGACATTCACTATCGCATATGTAGCCACCACCTTTAGAAGGATGAACATAGTGAGGTCGATTTCCACTTAAGCTTTTAACAATGAATGATGTTTCATCTCCTGGGGCAACAATAATGTTAGTGTCATCAGAAATGATAGATTGTGCACAACCCCAAACAGTTGTCTTCATATGTGAAGGGAGATGAAGTTCATGAAGTGGAGTATCTCGATCTTGGAAAGTAGTATATATCTATTTCAGGATCTACTACATAAACCTTGAAATTTTGTTTTGTCTCTGCTTTTCAGACATTTTGAACCATTTGCTTCAATCACAGGCAAGAGATGAGTACTGAGGAACAACTCGATACTCACCACAACCAGCTATGGCCTTTTCTACCTCATTTCGTTGCTCGTTGACTAAATCTCTCATGCTTTCGTCAAAATTTGGTAGGCTCGAGGCTTTTCGACCAACATGCTGCTTAAGGATGTTATTTTTGGATTCGATGTCATTGGTATAATAGGGTTGAGGAGGTGAACCCAAACCAGCCTCTACTTGGAGTGGACGAAGCATTGATTCTGATACAAAATCTTGACTGTGCTGTTTAAACCAGGAATGAAATTCGGGTGGTGAATTAGATGGTTTCTCTCAATCATTCCACTTCTTCTCCAATTGTTGTTGTCTAGTTCATTTTCAGCCTCACAATCAACAAGGCCCAACTCCAGATGTTGAGGATTTCCAAAAATGTCTTTTTTATACTCATTATCACTGAAGATGGCATATTTAATTGCTGTAATTTATGCTCGATATTATCTCGGAAGTGAAGAAAGCAACCCAAATGTTTTGCTTTGGGAAAAACAGATGTAAAGGCTTTCACCAGGCCATCTGTACCAAAACAATGAAGATTAATAAGCTCAGGACGTTTGCTTACAAGGGACGAGGCAAAGAAATGGTAGGCTTCGAAATCTTTCTTAACATGAATGAACAGTGGCCCAATCAGTGTAGGATGTTTCATAGAGTTGCCTTGAACTGACAATAAAAGTTGGCGGTAAGTTGTGACAGTAACATCGAAGTCTCCGAGATTAAAGGTTGGATCAATACCCAAAATGCAGGAGAGATACAAAATCTTACAATAATATTTAAACGTAAGTTTAAATGGAGTTAATTGCCAAATGATGGGTCACTCCCTGGGTGTGGCCATGCCGTAGAGGGTGGAGCTTAGAGTTAGCATAAATTACATGGGAACGCAGGCAGCCATCTCACAGTCATTGTACTAAGCACACAAGTAGCTGCTTGCTGCAAAGAGTTATTTGCCCTGAAATGCAAAGAATGCCTGCCACCAAAGAAAACTACAAAGTCTAAGGCTAAGCGAGTAAACCCGACAGCCACTCGCTGATCTAGACGGGCTTCTACACGCGTCGCAACGGCAACCACCGATGCAGCTGCTACCGCCGCCAACAACCAGGAAGGTGGAGACATTGGCTCAGGAGTTGTGCAACAGGTCACGTTGGAGCTGGATGAGTTGCTACAGCTGGTTAAGTCACAGGTGTAGGCGGAGCAGAGGGAAACGATCTCTAACACACCCGCAGCTCAGTCACAGCAACAATCTACCTCCACAGCTCTGAGCAATCCAGGTACTGACTACAAAACTATCGGTGCATGCTTTGCGAATAATTTTGGTATACCTACGGCTATATACTTCAGGCGCTGGCAGCATATTCAATATTAGACAGCCACGTAATACTATTCATGGCTACTCGTACTACGTGGAGCACACAGCTAATGCAAAGGCACTAAGACTGTGGCTTGCCGACCACAGGCACACAGCATGCTGGGACTGCCCCACACTGCAATACTAGCATGTATTAGGTTACCAAGGGATGGGATCTTGTAGGCAGCCTTTGGAACAACCAAAACTCAGATTCAGTGCCCCAATGCATCACATAATTACTACTCTACTTGCATGGCTAACTAAAACCACAGGCAGTACTGTGCATAATAATTATATACTCACCTGCAAACATTGGTAATCTCAATAACACACAGCACAAGCTATGGTCACGTGTTTTGTTTTGGTTTTCTTTGTGGATGGCAAAGCCTAGCGGGCACCCCTAGCCCATGGCAGTATACATAAGTGACTATTTGAATCTATGTACTCATACACCTATATGCTTCCATACGTCTGCACCCACGCATGCAGACGCCGCCCTAGGACTGCTCCCACCGCCACATGCACTGACATCCGTTGCTCTTACGGACCCAACAGCCACCTCTTCAACAGTAATGGCCTCCAACTCACAAATCACCAGGCAGCTTCCACAAAATAGCACCGGGGAATGATCCTCTCACCATCGTTGGCGCCTATACCGGCCAAAGTAGTCCGGAAGATCCAGTCGGGCCAATTCGTGGAGATGCGGGAGCTCCTCACAGATAACAAGTAGTAAAAAATAAGCAGTGTAGGAATGGGTAGTGCTGTAAAAAGTATTGGAACAAGGAATGGTCTCAATTTCGGCACATGACTACTTCATTTTCAGTTTTGATCCCTCATAGCTAATTGTTATAAAGTTAAATGCTTTAAAGAGTGATCTGTACTTGAATATCAGATTTGCCATTCTGCTAAACAGTTGGATAAAGCATAGCTGGCAGGATTAGATTACTGGCCCAGACCTGGGTACAAAAAAATGAAGTAGTCATGTGCCGAAATTGAGACCATTCCTTGTTCCAACAAGTAAAAAAAACATTGGAAATGTAATGAGACACAGGAATGGANTTGGTTTTCTTTGTGGATGGCAAAGCCTAGCGGGCACCCCTAGCCCATGGCAGTATACATAAGTGACTATTTGAATCTATGTACTCATACACCTATATGCTTCCATACGTCTGCACCCACGCATGCAGACGCCGCCCTAGGACTGCTCCCACCGCCACATGCACTGACATCCGTTGCTCTTACGGACCCAACAGCCACCTCTTCAACAGTAATGGCCTCCAACTCACAAATCACCAGGCAGCTTCCACAAAATAGCACCGGGGAATGATCCTCTCACCATCGTTGGCGCCTATACCGGCCAAAGTAGTCCGGAAGATCCAGTCGGGCCAATTCGTGGAGATGCGGGAGCTCCTCACAGATAACAAGTAGTAAAAAATAAGCAGTGTAGGAATGGGTAGTGCTGTAAAAAGTATTGGAACAAGGAATGGTCTCAATTTCGGCACATGACTACTTCATTTTCAGTTTTGATCCCTCATAGCTAATTGTTATAAAGTTAAATGCTTTAAAGAGTGATCTGTACTTGAATATCAGATTTGCCATTCTGCTAAACAGTTGGATAAAGCATAGCTGGCAGGATTAGATTACTGGCCCAGACCTGGGTACAAAAAAATGAAGTAGTCATGTGCCGAAATTGAGACCATTCCTTGTTCCAACAAGTAAAAAAAACATTGGAAATGTAATGAGACACAGGAATGGAGCTAAATCATAAAAAGAACGCAAACAAGATGGAATGGCTGTTAGAGTGTGTGCAGAATTCTTCCTGTATGGGCTGCATTTAGCAATCTCCTTATTGAGTCTCTCATTGAGTCTCTCATTTTGCCCTCAGGAAGAATTCCTTACACACTCTAACTCACAGGGTCGCATATTCTTGCGCAGTCTGTTAGTCTCCTTCCCAAGATGTCACGCCCTTGGCACCATGCCTGATGGGCAGACCTTGCTTGGTGGAGGGTGTTTTTGTGCGATTGGAATGGCACGGCGTTTTTTAGAGGTTTACCTTCGACTTCCCATGTGACATCAGATGCCTCAGGAAGCATTGGCTGTGGAGCATTCACCCCTCAGCGGTGGTTCCAGTTGAAATGGCCAGACACATGGCGGGAGACACACATCACAGCGAAGGAACTGGTCCCAATTGTCATTGCGGCAGTGGTCTGGGGGCCAGGATGGTCGGGCCAGCGGGTTATGTTTAGCTGTGATAACATGGCAGTGGTAGAAGTTCTGAACCGCCAGTCAACAAAAGACCCACTAGTCGTTCACTTGCTGCGTTGTCTCGCCTTTTACACTGCAACTTACCAGTTTGAGTGTGCTGCGCAGCATATAGCAGGGAGCAGCAATATGGCCACAGATGCAATCTTCCGTGACAAAATTGCACTGTTTCTGTCTCTCTACCCACAGGCATCCCCAGGTCCAAGTTCCAGAAGCTGTAGAATCAGTGCTGGTGGACAGAATTCCGGACTGGGGGTCGCAGGACTGGATACGCTCATTCAAAACTACTCTTATTTAAGTGCAATTCGCTTTTATCTGATTCGAGCTGGCCTTCCTGACCCGAACCTCTCTCTCTCTCCAAGAATCACATATATCCTCAAAGGAATACACAAGCAGTCACCAGTGTGTACGCCCTAGGTGAATGTACGACCCTGTGGAGAATTGGTCTGTCTTGCTGTGGTGCAGGAAAACTGTCACAACTTTGGGGTCGTCGCGAGAGTCCACAGAGACGTCAGATAGGCAGATATCTTGCAGATGGGTTATATGGTGAGAGTGTTGGGTCATAAATTCCCCAGGCCTCATGGCGCCAAAATAACCAAGTAGAAATGCAGCCCATAGCATATATCTGTCGTATGTAATTGGCAGTGGACATGTATTCTGTGTAGAAGTTGTGGTGTGATGGGGAGCCTCCTGGGACGTGAATGATGTCACTGACCTGTGCCCAGTATCTGCAATCCTGGCTTATATGGCTCGTAGGCTAGACTCGCATGGCCCACTCTTTGTATTCCAGGACAGCAGCCACCCTGACAAGGGCGAGACTGGTTGAAAAGCTTCGGGAGGTACTAGCATCCATTGGGGTAGACCCCACACCATACGCAGGACACAGCTTCCGCTTCGGTGCCGCCTCTCCAGGTGCAAGTGATTCGCTAATACAATGCTTGGGAACGTGGCGCTCAGATTCATTTAGGACATACATTCGCTTATCACCATCACAGATGGCTTCGACATCGTACTTGCTAGCAGATCCAAACTCTCATGCCAATTAATTAACAGTAACTCAATAGTCTCAGTGGCGGATTTAGGGGGATATCCAATGTATCCATGGATACCCCCTTTCAGACAAGGCTAAAATTTATTTCAGTCTCAAAAATCAGGAAAAAAACAAATGCTGGCCTCTCACAAGTATAGTACTTACTTGAAAAGCATTGGCTGCCAGCAAATAAGCCTAGAAAGTGTAGATACTTCCCAAAATAGCTACGCACAAGCTAGAAACACCGCTTGCATAGTAAAGTACAAAGTTCATGCACTTAGAAATGGGTGGAGCTGTACGTAAAATAGGCATGTTTTACCGGAAGTGGGTGTGGCTAGGGCAAAATTTTGCGTGCGCTTCTACTGAGATATCCCTTTTCTACAATCCTGGATCCGCCACTGAGTCTGGATTTATTGGATGTAATAATTATAATTTAGTAGCTAGCATTGGGTTTAATCATAGTTAATGGCAGTCTAACGATACTTATAGCAAACTTTCTGATGAGGAATTTAAGTTTCAGTTCTGAGTTTTACTACTGATACGTTATAATGGTAATAAATAATGCTGTACACATAAGGGGGTTTGGGGAGTGATGTGCAGCACTCCCGCTGCACTATTGGGGTACGTAACATGTTCACTCCCCCTGATCTAGTGAATAATATCCAAATATCATTGTAAAAGCATGCACATGGCATATGGCTGTAGCTAATTATAGAGCTGAGGCCTGGCCGCCCCCGAGCTATCTGCTGACTGGTAGAGAGCTGCAAACGCAGTTAGCTGCATGGCTGAGCAGCCATATCATTTTGATTAGATGGCAGGCATTTGTGAGGGACAAATCTCTATTCCTCAGCATGGTTGGAGGAAGCCGGGTTAGGGTAAAATTAATGGTAGTGTTAGTGTGATCTACATTACAAGTTGAGCAATTAAAGATCTTCTAGTGTCCAATCAAATGCCAACATCATTGGATACGGAGCTCCACTAACAATACGAATAAATGCATTCGGTGCCTTTGTTCCTTCCTCCTCTTTGCACATCATCATCATTGAGAACAAAGGGTCAGAGCCACCCGATCCGGAGGTCAATGGCCTACGAAGATCATTTATTTGCTGCCTATTTTGAGGAAGTGCACAAGCTGAATTGGAATCTCGTATACTCCCAACTTCTTTGGACACAAAAGTTAGAGTACGCTTAGCAGTGCAAGAAGACGACACATTCTTTAATTTCTCCAGTACACTAGGCATTGTCTTCACATAGCATTCACACTTCTTCGAATTTCCATGAGGTGCAACTTTTACATCATGTTCCTCAAAAGAAAAAAAAGTACTGAATCAAAGCCAGATTTTGTGTTTCGCCTTCACTGTCTGTATAATGATAAAAGAATATGCAGATACATTATTATATCAAGAATTTATTACATGTTCACATACATTCCCAGTACGGTAGTACTGGGTACACAGGAATGGCACGGATGGCCCATTAGCGCAATACAAATATTCACACGAATAACTCTGCAAAAACTGAGCTCTAAAGCTACTATTTAGCTCTTTCTCTTTCTAATGAGCCCAAAAACATGGCCTAAAAACATCGCTAAAGTAACAAACACAAGCATGCCAAACCTCCAATTTTCTCCACCTTCTTCTTTCTTGGCTCAGAGACTATTCACTTTTAAAAGCTGATTCTTGAACGAACGAACTTGGTTTCTTCCGGTACAGTCGCTTTTGCCATCGGTTTTTAGCGCCTCTCATTGAGTAGCTAGATACAAGGCGAAAAGCGCCTCCTCCATATGGCCGCCATTAATTTCTACACTCATACATAATTCATTAGCTTCTAGAAAATTTGAATTGACGACCCTTTCCACACACAAAAGTGTGAGTTATTTGGACTGAAGTTGTTTTGTGATACCTTACTCTTCTTAAGAGATGAATCAGGACTTTGATTATCATAACATATAGAAATACAAGTAAATCTTATGATACAGCTCCTGCCTTTCACTTCAGTATCAAGCAGGCTACACAACTTGTGACTTCACTGAAGTACCAGCTCAGCTGGCTCAATGAGTCTCAGGCTAGCTTGCCAGACTACTAGCTCAGTAGCTAGCTACACACACCAACTCAAATGTAATTTGTAGAAATATGGAAAAATGAGTAAAAAAAAGATTGGAAATGTAATGAGACACAGGAATGGCTAAATCATAAAAGGAACGCAAACAAGATGGAATGGCTGTTAGAGTGTGTAAGGAAATCTTCCTGTGGGCAAAATGAGAGACTCAATAAGGAGATTCTTAAATGCAGCCCATACAGGAAGAATTCTGCACACACTCTAACAGCCATTCCATCTTGTTTGCGNTCCTGTGGGCAAAATGAGAGACTCAATAAGGAGATTCTTAAATGCAGCCCATACAGGAAGAATTCTGCACACACTCTAACAGCCATTCCATCTTGTTTGCGTTCTTTTTACGATTTAGCCATTCCTGTTACATTTCCAATATTTTTTTTTTACTAGTGGAAATTTAGAGTGGTCAAGATC
>CAXIPT010000204.1:0-11685 GCA_964030475.1 Tethya wilhelma
TTGACAAAAAACGTTTATTTTGCCTTGAAAACGTTTTCTGCCAGAAAATAAATGCTTTTGTGAAAATTTACTTTTTTCATTGCTTTTTCAAGACCAAAAACTACACTTTTGACAAAAAATGTTTATTTGGCCTTGAAAAAGTTTTCTAGCACAAAAGAAACGCTTTTGTGAAAGTTTACTTTTTTGAACATTGTTGGTGAATAACAAAGTATTTTTTACAGTACAGAAAAAGAACTTATTCATTGGACTTAGAAAATTTTCTAAGACCAAAAACTTCACTTTTGTGAATATTTCTTTTTCAACGCTAAAGAAATTCTCTTCATGTAAAAAACATTTTTGGTGAATAACAAAATTTTTTAGAGTACAGAAAAAGAACTTAGTCTTTTTGAGTGACTTTGGACTTAGAAAAAAAGGCCAAAAAGTACACTTTTGACAAAAACGTTTATTTTGCCTTGAAAACGTTTTCTAGCACAAAAGAAACGTTTTTGTGAAAATTTACCTTTTACACTGCTAGGAACATTCTCTTGATGTAAAAAACATTGTTGGTGAATAACAAAGTTTTTTCCTAGTACAGAAAAAGAACTTGGTCTTTTTGAACTTACAAAATTTTCTAAGACCAAAAACTACACTTTTGACACAAAATGTTTATTTTACCTTTTAAACGTTTTCTAGCACAGAGGAAACACTTTTGTGAAAACTTACTTTTTACACTGCTAGGAACATTCTCTTGAATTGTTGGTGAATAACAATGTTTTCTCACAGTACAAAAAAAGAACTTTGTCTTATTGAGTGACTTTGGACTTAAAAACTAAAATTTTGTAAAAAAAACATTTATTTTGCCATGAAAACGTTTTCTAGGACAAAAGAAACACTTTTGTGAAAATTTTCTTTTTTCAACGCTTGGAACATTCTCTTGATGTAAAAAACATTGTTGAAGAAAAACAAAGTTTTATCACAGTACAGAAAAAGAACTTAGTCTTTTTGAGTGACTTTCGACTTAGAAAATTTTCTAAGACCAAAAACTACACTTTTGACAAAAACTGTCTATTTTGCCTTGAAAACGTTTTCTAGCGCAAAAGAAACGCTTTTGTGAAATATTACTTTTTACATTGCTAGGAACATTCTAAAAACATAGTTGCTGAATAACAAAGTTTTTTCCCAGTACAGAAAAAGAACTTAATCTTTTTGAGTGACTTTAATTTTCTAAGACCAAAAATTACACTTTTAACAAAAAACTTTTATTTTGCCTTTAAATTGTTTACTAGCACAAAAGAAACACTTTTGTGAAAACTTACTTTTTACACTGCTAGGAACTTTCTCTTGATGTAAAAAACATTGTTGGTGAATAACAAAGTTTTTTCACAGTACAGAAAAAGAAATTAGTCATTTATCAACACTTGGAACATTCTCTTGATGTAAAAAACATTGTTAAAGAATAACAAAGTTTTTTCACTGTACAGAAAAAGAACTTAGTTTTTGGACTAAGAAAATTTTCTAAGACCAAAAACTACACTTTTGACAAAAACCGTTTATTTTGCCTTGTCTAGCATAAAAGAAACGCTTTTGTTAAAATTTTATTTGTACACAGCTAGGAACATTCTCTTGATGTAAAAAACATTGTTGGTGAATAACAAAGTTTTTTCCCAGTACAGAAAAATTAAGAACTCAATCTTTCTGCGTGACTTTGGACATAGAAAATTTTCTAAGACCAAAAACTACACTTTTGACAAAAAACGTTTGTTTTGCCTTGAAAATGTTTTCTAGCACAAAGGAAACGCTTTTGTGAAAACTTACTTTTTACATTGCTAGGAATATTCTCTTGAATTTTTGGTGAATAACAAAGTTTTCTTTCAGTACAGAAAAATTAAAAACTTAATCTTTCTACGTGACTTTGGACTTAGAAAATTTTCTAAGACAAAAATACTACACTTTTGACAAAAAGCATTTATTTTTAAATGCAAAAGTTTTTAGAATAAAAGAAACACTTTTGTGAAAAAAAATTTTTTTCAACGCTTGGAACATTCTGTTAATGTAAAAAAACATTGTCGGTGAATAACAAAGTTTTTTCACAGTAGAGAAAAAGAACTTAATCTTTTTAAGTGACTTTGCACTTAGAAAGTTACCTAAGAGAAAAAGCTAGACTTTTGACAAAAAACGTTTATTTTGCCTTGAAAACGTTTTCTGCCAGAAAATAAATGCTTTTGTGAAAATTTACTTTTTTCATTGCTTATTTAAGACCAAAAACTATACTTTTGACAAAAAACATTTATTTGGCCTTGAAAAAGTTTTCTAGCACAAAAGAAACGCTTTGTGAAAGTTTACTTTTTTGAACGCTGGGAATATTATTCTCTTAATTTAAAAAACATTGTTGGTGAATAACAAAGTATTTTTTACAGTACAGAATAAGAACTTATTCATTGGACTTAGAAAATTTTCTAAGACCAAAAACTACACTTTTGACAAAAAGTGCATGTTTATTTTGCCATGAAAACGTTTGCTAGTACAAAAGAAACACTTTTGTGAATATTTCTTTTTTCAACGCTAAAGAAATTCTCTTGATGTAAAAAATATTTTTGGTGAATAACAAAATTTTTAGAGTACAGAAAAAGAACTTTGTCTTTTTGAGTGACTTTGGACTTAGAAAAAAAGGCCAATAAGTATACTTTTGACAAAAACGTTTATTTTGCCTTGAAAACGTTTTCTAGCACAAAAGAAACGTTTTTGTGAAAATTTACCTTTTACACTGCTAGGAACATTCTCTTGATGTAAAAAACATTGTTGGTGGATAACAAAGTTTTTTCCCAGTACAGAAAAAGAACTTGGTCTTTTTGAGTGACTTTGGACTTACAAAATTTTCTAAGACCAAAAACTACACTTTTGACACAAAACGTTTATTTTGTCTTGAAAATGTTTTCTAGCACAAAAGAAACGCTTTTGTGAAAACTTCCTTTTTACACTGCTTAGAACGTTCTGTTGATGAAAAAAACATTTTTGGTGAATAACAAAGTTTTTTCAGAGTACAGAAAAGAAATTAGTCTTTTTGAGTGACTTTGGACTTAGAAAATTTTCTAAGACGAAGAACTACACTTTTGACAAAATATGTTTATTTTGCCTTAAAAACGTTTTCTGGCACAAAGGAAACTTTTTTGTGAAAACTTACGTTTTACATTGCTAGAAACATTCCCTTGAATTGTTGGTGAATAACAAAGTTTTCTCACAGTACAGAAAAATAACTTAGTCTTTTTGAGTGAATTTGGACTTAAAAACTACACTTTTAAAAAAAGCGTATAACTGAAATACCAGGTCCAAAACTCTCAAAATTGCTGAGCAAATTTGTTTTGGAGATTCGTAAGAAGAATGGTGAAGAATTCCCTCCAAATTCACTCGTTCACATTGTTAGTGGGCTTCAGCGGTATCTGCGTCAAAGTGGACCACCAGTAATAGATATATCATTAAGCGTGATGAATTTGCTCAGTTCAAAGCTGACCTTGATGCTGAAATGAATCGCCTTCAGGAACTTGGACTAGGATCAAGGACTAAACAAGCTGAGCCTCTAACACTTGAAGAAGAAGAATTGCTATGGACAAAGGGATTACTAGGATGCCATAGCCCACAAAGTCTTCTAGACACTATACTCTTCATGACTGGGACGTACTTCGCACTAAGAAGTGGTGCTAAACATAGGCAGCTAAGGTATAATCCTTGTCAAATTGAAGTTGTTGNCCAGTACAGAAAAAGAACTTAATCTTTCTAAGCGACTTTGGACTTACCAAATTTTCTAAGACCAAAAACTACACTATTGACACAAAACGTTTATTTTCAGTCTACGGAAAGCCCGCGAAAATCCATACATTTTATCGAACATTTTGATTTTGTATTGGGCATATGGGGGATAATGATATTCATGAGTCTAGGGTTTGGCACAGAGCCAGCTGCTTTTTCAATCAGTCAAAGGTCAATTCTAACGCTAGGAGAAGCTATAGCTTCGAGTTTTCTGGAAGCACAAGGTCAAGCGCTCTTGGTTAATACCAAATTTACACGTTTTGGCCCAACTAAAGGTGAGTAGCAAGCGTTTCAAAATAGGATAATGCTAGAATTATAGCTAACTTTGAATTTTGGGCAAATTAGTACTGAGACTGCTGAGGCCTTAGCACTTGGTTTAAATTAAAGTTTGATGATAGCACTTTTGATACAGCTAGTTAGAAATTGTGTGGTGTAAGTAAGATCACTATTCAGGCCGTTTGTGTTTAACATACCAAAGGGGGGGTTTAGCATCGCTGCCTACCTGACAGTAGCACATTTGCCACGTTTTTGGGACCATAGATATGTAGTTTAGCTCTTGTTCTATCATTCTATGAAGTCTGTAGTCGTAAATTGACTTAAGACCTCTCTTACTCAGGACCTAAAATATTTTTGCACGACTTTGAATTTTGGGCAAATCAGTACTGTACTATTCTGAGACTCCAGACTTGGATATACTCTCCTTTACATTGCTGGCTATGTATATTCAAGACTTGGAATGGATTAGGCAAAACATCAAGAAAAAAAAAGGAGTTGAAAATACAGAAAAGTTCACATTCAATATTCTCACTTTGAGGAGTATACAATAGTGCACGGTAGATTACAATATAGTATGCAAAATATGCGGAAGAATGCGGAAATAGCTTCATGTATAATGATATCCATACACCACAATGTCGTCACAACTACGCTTTATGACAGCTGTACATAATATGAATTTCATTTCCTGTAAGTGCGATAAAATTGAGGGCTTTCCGTAGACTGTTTTGCCTTGAAAACGTTTTCTAGCGCAAAAGAAACGCTTTTGTGGATTCTACATTGCTAGGAACATTCTAAAAACATAGTTGCTGAATAACAAAGTTTTTTCTTAGTATAGAAAAAGAACTTAATCTTTTTGAGTGACTTTGGACTTAGAAAATTTTCTAAGACCAAAAATTGCACTTTTGGCAAAAAACGTTTATTATGCCTTGAAAATGTTTAGGAAACGCTTTTGTGAAAACTTACTTTTTACACTACTGGAAATTTCTCTAGATGTAAAAAACATTGTTGGTGAATAACAAAGTTTTTTAACAGTACAAAAAAAGAAATTAGTCTTTTTGAGTGACTTTGGACTTAAAAAATTTTCTACGACCAAAAACTACACGTTTAACAAAAAACATTTATTTTGCCATGAAAACGTTTTCTAGCACAAAAGAAACGCTTTTGTGAAAATTTAATTTTTACACTGCTAGGAACATTCTCTTTAATTGTTTGTGAATAACAAAGTTTTCTCACAGTACAGAAAAAGAACTTAGTTTTTTTGAGTGACTTTAGACTTGAAAAAACTACACTTTTGAAAAAAAGAATTTATTTTTCCATGAAAGCGTTTTCTAGCACAAAAGAAACACTTTTGTAAAAAATTTTCTTTTTTCAACGCTTGGAACATTCTCTTGACATTGTTGAAGAATAACAAAATTTTTCACTGTACAGAAAAAGAACTTAGTCTTTGGACTTAGAAAATTATCTAAAACCAAAAAGTACACTTTTGACAAAAAATGTTTACTTTGCCTTGAAAACGTTTTCTAGCATAAAAGAAACGCTTTTGTGAAAATTTTATTTGTACACAGCTAGGAACATTCTCTTGATGTAAAAAACATTATTGGTGAATAACAAAGTTTTTTCCCAGTACAGAAAAATTAAGAACTTAATCTTTCTGCGTGACATTGGACTTAGAAAATTTTCTAAGACCGAAAACTTCATTTTTGACAAAAAAACGCTTGTTTTGCCTTGAAAACGTTTTGTAGGCAAAACAAACGCTTTTGTGAAAATTTAATTTTAACACTGCTAGGAACTTTCTCTTGATGTAAAAAACATTGTTGGTGAATAACAAGTTTTTTCACAGAACAGAAAAAGAAATTAGTCTTTTATCAACACTTGGAACATTCTCTTGACGTAAAAAACATTGCTGAAGAATAACAAAGTTTTTTCACTGTACAGAAAAAGAACTTAGTCTTTGGACTTAGAAAATTTTTTAAGACCAAAAACTACACTTTTGACAAAAAATGTTTATTTTGCTTTGAAAACATTTTCTAGCACAATGGAAACGCTTTTGTGAAAACTTACTTTTTACACTGCTAGGAACATTCTCTTGATGTAAAAAACATTGTTGGTGAATAACAGTTTTTTAACAGTACAGAAACAGAAATTAGTCATTTATCAATGCTTTGAACATTCNAATGTTTTTTAAATTAAGAGAATAATATTCCCAGCGTTCAAAAAAGTAAACTTTCACAAAAGCATTTCCTTTGTGCTAGAAAACGTTTACAAGGCAAAAAAAACGTTTTTTGTCGAAAGTATAGTTTTTGGTCTTAGAAAATTTTCTAAGTCCAAAGATTAATTTCTATTTCTGTACAGTGAAAAAACTTTGTTATTCTTCAACAATGTTTTTTACATCAAGAGAATGTTCCAAGCGTTGAAAAAAGAAATTTTTCACAAAAGTGTTTCTTTTGTGCTAGAAAACGTTTTCATGGAAAAATAAATGCTTTTTTTCAAAAGTGTAGTTTTTAAGTCCAAAGTCACTCAAAAAAACTATTTTTTTTTCTTTATGTGAGTAAACTTTGTTATGCACCAACAATTCAAGAGAATGTTCCTAGCAGTGCAAAAAGTAAGTTTTCACAAAAGCGTTTCCTCTGTGCTACAAACGTTTTCAAGGCAAAATAAACATTTTTTGTCAAAAGTGTAGTTTTTGGTCTTAGAAAATTTTCTAAGTCCAAAGTCACTCAAAAAGACTAAGTTCGTTTTTTGTACAAGGAAAAAACTTTGTTATTCACCAACAATGTTTTTTACATCAAAATAATGTTCCAAGCAGTGTAAAAATTAAATTTTCACAAAAGTGTTTGTTTTGCCTACAAAATGTTTTCAAGGCGAAAGAAACGTTGTTTGTCAAAAATGTAGTTTTTTGTCTTAGAAAATTTTCCAATTCCAAAGTCACACAGAAAGATTCAGTTTTTAATTTTACTGTACTGGGAAAAAAATTTGTTATTCACCAACAATGTTTTTTACATCAAGAGAATGTTCGCTGTGTACAAATAAAATATTCACAAAAGCGTTTCTTTTATGCTAGAAAACGTTTTCAAGGCAAAATAAACATTTTTTGTCAAAAGTGTAGTTTTTGGTCTTAGAAAATTTTCTAAGTCCAAAGTCACTCAAAAAGACTAAGTTCGTTTTTTGTACAAGGAAAAAACTTTGTTATTCACCAACAATGTTTTTTACATCAAAATAATGTTCCTAGCAGTGTAAAAATTAACTTTTAACAAAAGCGTTTCTTTTATGCTAGAAAACATTTTCAAGGCAAAACAAACGTTTTTTGTCAAAAGTGTAGTTTTTGGCCTTAGAAAATTTTCTAAGTCCAAAGTCACGCAGAAAGATTGAGTTCTTAATTTTTCTGTACTGGAAAAAAAACTTTGTTATTCACCAACAATGTTTTTTACATCAAGAGAATGTTCCTAGCTGTGTACAAATATAATTTTCACAAAAGCGTTTCTTTTATGCTAGACAAGGCAAAATAAACAGTTTTTGTCAAAAGTGTAGTTTTTGGTCTTGGAAAATTTTCTTAGTCCAAAAACTAAGTTCTTTTTCTGTACAGTGAAAAAACTTTGTTATTCTTTAACAATGTTTTTTACATCAAGAGAATGTTCCAAGCGTTGATAAATGACTAATTTTTTTTTCTGTACTGTGCAAAAACTTTGTTATTCACCAACAATGTTTTTTACATCAAGAGAAAGTTTCTAGCAGTGTAAAAAGTAAGTTTTCACAAAAGTGTTTCTTTTGTGCTAGAAAACGTTTTCATGGCAAAATAAACGTGTTTTGTCAAAAGTGTAGTTTTTTGTCGTAGAAAATTTTTTGAGTCCAAAGACTAATTTTTTTTCTGTACAGTGAAAAAACTTTGTTACATCAAAAGAATGTTCCAAGCGTTGAAAAAAGAAAATTTTTACACCAAAGTGTAAAAAGTAAGTTTTCACAAAAGCGTTTCCTTTGTGCTAGTAAACATTTTCAAGGGAAAATAAACGTTTTTTGTTAAAAGTGTAATTTTTGGTCTTAGAAAATTTTCTATGTCCAAAGTCACTCAAAAAGATTAAGTTCTTTTTCTGTAGTGTGATAAAACTTTGTTTTTCTTCAACAATGTTTTTTACATCAAGAGAATGTTCCAAGCGTTGAAAAAAGAAAATTTTCACAAAAGTGTTTCTTTTGTGCTAGAAAACGTTTTCATAGCAAAATAAATGTTTTTTTACAAAATTTTAGTTTTTAAGTCCAGTCACTCAAAAAGACAAAGTTCTTTTTATGTACTGTGAGAAAACATTGTTATTCACCAACAATTCAAGAGAATGTTCCTAGCAGTGTAAAAAGTAAGTTTTCACAAAAGCGTTTCCTCTGTGCTAGAAAATGTTTAAAAGGTAAAATAAACATTTTGTGTCAAAAGTGTAGTTTTTGGTCTTAGAAAATTTTGTAAGTCCAAAGTCACTCAAAAAGATCAAGGTGTACTGGGAAAAAACTTTGTTATTCACCAACAATGTTTTTTACATCAAGAGAATGTTCCTAGCAGTGTAAAAGGTAAATTTTCACAAAAACGTTTCTTTTGTGCTAGAAAACGTTTTCAAGGCAAAATAAATGTTTTTGTCAAAAGTGTACTTTTTGGCCTTTTTTTCTAAGTCCAAAGTCACTCAAAAAGACTAAGTTCTTTTTCTGTACTCTAAAAAATTTTGTTATTCACCAAAAATGTTTTTTACATCAAGAGAATTTCTTTAGCGTTGAAAAAAGAAATATTCACAAAAGTTTTTTTTTTGTACTAGCAAACGTTTTCATGGCAAAATAAAAATGCACTTTTTGTCAAAAGTGTAGTTTTTGGTCTTAGAAAATTTTCTAAGTCCAATGAATAAGTTCTTTTTCTGTACTTTAAAAAATACTTTGTTATTCACCAACAATGTTTTTTAAATTAAGAGAATAATATTCCCAGTGTTCAAAAAAGTAAACTTTCACAAAAGCGTTTCTTTTGTGCTAGAAAACTTTTTCAAGGCCAAATAAACGTTTTTTGTCAAAAGTGTAGTTTTTAGTCTTAAAAATGCAATTTAAAAAGTAAATTTTCACAAAAGCATTTATTTTCTGGCAGAAATTGTTTTCAAGGCAAAATAAACTTTTTTTGTCAAAAGTCTAGCTTTTTGTCTTAGCTAACTTTCTAAGTGCAAAGTCACTTAAAAAGATAAAGTTCTTTTTCTCTACTGTGAAGAAACTTCGTTATTCACCGACAATGTTTTTTTACATTAACAGAATGTTCCAAGCGTTGAAAAAAATTTTTTTCACAAAAGTGTTTCTTTTATTCTAAAAACTTTTTCATTTAAAAATAAATGCTTTTTGTCAAAAGTGTAGTTTTTGGTCTTAGAAAATTTTCTAAGTCCAAAGTCACTCAAAATAAGTAAGTTCTTTTCTGTACTGTGAAAAAACTTTCTTATATTCATCAACAATGGTTTTTTTATCAAGAGAATTTTGCTAGCATTGAAAAAAGAAAAAAGTGTTTTTATTGTGCTAGAAAACGTTCTTAAGGCAAAATAAACTTTTTTTGTCAAAAGTGTAGTTTTTGGTCTTAGAAAATTTTTTTTAAGTCCATTGTCATTCAGAAAGAATAAGTTCTTTTTCTGTATTTAGAAAAAAGTTTGTTATTCACCAACAATGTTTTTTACATCAAGAGAATGTTTCGTGTTGTTGAAAAAAGTAAATTTTCACAAAATCGTTTGTTTTGTGCTAGAAAACGTTTTTAAGGCAAAAAAAACTCAGGAAAGTGAAGAACTGAGTCCTGCTAATTAAGTGGTAAAATTATGCAAGATAGTTATATCTTCTAAACTATGGGTCATACAAACGTGAAAACATGTATAGATTTACACACTTACCCTAAACATGCTTATAAAATCTGCAGGTCATGTGACTAATACTTCGTGAATAATTTGAAATTTTCAATTTCTCATGAATAACCAATAATGCGGATGGTTTTAAGGTTGCCATGGCAACCAAATTTTGTCACAAGATTCGTCAAACTGTGGGGTATTCTGATCTGCCTGGTTTTTGGTTATAATGTTTATTGTGGTCAAGATAGAGCCAATAAAGTGTCTTCGGCTGGTTAGATAATGAGTCGTTATTTTATGCAGCTGCAGTGTTTGCAAAAAAACCGGGCAGTTCATGGTAGCCCATCATGAGATGATTTCAGTGACAAAATTTGGTTGCCATAGCAACAGTAGAAACCATCCACCTAATTAATTATTCATTAGAAGCTAATTATCCAAAAACATGTGTAAAAATTAATTATATGTACATACTCTAATTAAAAAATTCTATCTATATTTCAATTTCTATTGTTTTATCTTTTAACTAGCGTTTCAACTAACTTCATGCATATTCTGATACTACACTAAAATTGTACCACAAACATAAATTGTTTGTAACACGGATAGTATACAAAGTTTGTGTACACACGCTTAGCAACGTATTCGCTCACGATTTTAGCGAGTAAAATTGGAATGAACGGTCGGTATATTTGAGCTCATATCTCCAAAACTATAGTGCCTAGTCGTTTCAAATTTGGAAAATAGCTAGCTGCAGTGACGTAGATTACAATGCAAGTGCTATCTCAAAATTTGCATATTACTACATCTGGTCGGTTTTCCAAAATTCGGTCACATATATAACTTACTTTATGAGCCTTTGACACAGAAGACCAGGGAACCTTCCAGGAGGATTCACCAACGAGGTAAGTAAGTCTACTAAGTAGAATAATGTAGCGAGTGGGCTGTAACTAGAGTAACTAAGCTATAAATGGCGGCGCCCAATATTGCATGCATCTATAGCTATTCTAACTGTAGGAAACAGTTTAGCTAATACTTATTGCCCGTAATAAGAAGCGCTTAGCTTCTTTCCCCACAAATTTCAGTGCAAATTTATTATACACAATGTACAATTCATTCATTCATTATTATGCACAGATAAACAGCTCCTGGCATAGCCCAGCGATTCTGCAACACTGTGGGCCATCTTCTGATCATCTGGAAGAGATTTCTTTCCGCTAGAAGTGTTTAGTTCATGTGTTTATTTGTTGCACATTAAATATGCAAGATTATAATGAGATGCGCAGCAGCAGCTGCATTCAGAATAATTAATCAATGAACATGGCAACGCATCCCGTGTACTAATGGGAGAGAAGCTAGCCATAGCTGACATAGCTGCATTCAAACACTTATATCTCAGCAATAGAAGCAGCCCCACCCGTAAAATCACGTCTGCAGCTTGCCGAGGTGTGCCCCTCCCCATTGGTGCAAAATAATTAATCTCGCGCGTGCATCGCGAATTACACTACAATCGCCGATTACTACAAATAAAGTTTTACTACATCTGGTCGGTTTTCCAAAATTGGGCCACATATTATTAAAGTTATACAACTTTTGAATAATGTGTATTTAATCAAGGTAAACTGCATGGACCCAGTCCTTAATTCACCTGAGAACTTTTTTTGTCAAAAGTGTAGTTTTTGGTCTTAGAAAATTTTCTAAGGCCAAAGTCACTTTCTGTACTGTGAAAGAACTTTGTTATTCACTAACAATGTTTTTTACATTAAGAGAATTTTCCTAGCGTTGAAAAAAGAAA
>CAXIPT010000206.1:0-11487 GCA_964030475.1 Tethya wilhelma
ATAGTGCATCTCGAGAGTGAGAGAGACCACTAGACACTCTACCTGCAGAAGTTCCAACTGTAAGAGAGTGAGAGAGAGCACCAGATGCTCCACCTGCAGTAGTGTCTATACGAGATTGAGAGACCACCAGACACTCCACTTGCAGTAGTGTCTGTACGAGAGTGAGAGACACCACCAGATGCTCCACCTGCAGTAGTTCCAACTGCACGAGAGTGAGTGAGAACACCAGTCATTCCACCTTCAGCGGTGGCCAACAGAGAATCCGAGAGAATACCAGACGCTCCACCTGCAGTAGTGTCTGTATGAGAGTGAAAGAAAACACCAGACCCTCCACCTGCAGTAGTTTCAACTGTACGAGAGTGAGAGAGAACACCAGACGCTCCACCTGCAGTAGTTTCAACTGTACGAGAGTGAGAGAGAACACCAGATGCTCCACCTGCAGTAGTTTCAACTGTACGAGAGTGAGCGAGAACACTAGTCATTCCACCTTCAGCGGTGGCCAACAGAGAGTTAAAGAGAACACCGGACGTTCCACCTGCAGTAGTTCCAACTGTAGGAGAGTTGGAGAGAACACCAGTCATTCCACCTTCAGCGGTGGCCAACGGAGAGTGAGAGAGAACACTAGATGCTCCACCTGCAGTAGTGTCTGTACGAGAGTGAGAGACACCACCAGACGTTCCAACTGCATGAGAGTAAGTGAGAACACTAGTCATTCCACCTTCAGCGGTGGCCAACAGAGAGTCAGAGAGAACACCAGACGCTCCACCTGCAGTAGTTCCAACTGTACGAGAGTGAGAGAGAACACCAGACGCTCCACCTGCACTTGTGTCTGTACGAGAGTGAGAGACACCACCAGATGCTCCACCTGCAGTAGTGTTGGTATGAGAGTGAGAGACACCACCAGACGTTCCACCTGCAGTAGTTCCAACTGTACGAGAGTGAGAGAGAACACTAGTCATTCCACCTTCAGCGGTGGCCAGCAGAAAGTCAGAGAGAACACCAGATGCTCCACCTACACTTGTGTCTGTACGAGAGTGAGACACCACCAGATACTCCACCTGCAGTAGTGTTGGTATGAGAGTGAGAGACACCACCAGACGTTCCACCTGCAGTAGTTCCAACTGTATGAGAGTGAGAGAGAACACTAGTCATTCCACCTTCAGCGGTGGCCAGCGGAAAGTCAGAGAGAACACCAGATGCTCCACCTGCACTTGTGTCTGTACGAGAGTGAGAGACACCACCAGACCCTCCACCTGCAGTAGTTCCAACTGTAAGAGAGTGAGAGAGAACACCAGATGCTCCACCTGCAGTAGTGTCTGTACGAGAGTGAGAGACACCACCAGATGCTCCACCTGCAGTAGTGTCTGTACGAGAGTGAGCGAGAACACCAGATGCTCCACCTGCAGTAACAATCAAGGGTATCTCTTCAGTTATGAACAGAAACTCTTCTTCAAGAGAATTAACTTGAGGTGAATCTCCATCTGCATTCAAAAAATGTAAATGAGTAGTCTTCGCTAAATTAACACATGCATAACTATTATACTGTACAGTATGTTAAAGATTATAGTATGTATGTATTATGTATAATTAATAGGCATTAACATAATAGGTATAATTGATTTGTAACTAACCTGAGAAACTATTGGCATCATCAAGTTGAGAAAAAGGATCGGTGCTGTCATTATCACAAGATGTAGGTAGTGATTCTGGATGGTGCAACTTCAGCCAACGGACATATTCTGAATCTTCAAAAATGTTGTACTCTTCCTCCCAGCATCTTTCAAACAAATCCAATTGTTCTGGAGTGAAAGGATCTGACAGAGACAATTCAGGTTGTAGGTCAGAACCACTGGAACTGCTCTGTGGAACTACAATGGCTGACGGATTGAAAGGATACACTCCACACTTTTTGAAGCCACGAATAATATTTTTAGGGAGTACAGACTTCATCCAAGCTTGGGAAAAGAGAGAATTGAAATTGAACTTGGACAAGATTCTACCCGGATTTTTTTGAAAATAATCGTGACACACATTTGTCCAGTTGACCTTCAAGGGACCAAAAACTGCTACATCTAAAGGCTGGGCCTCATATGTAGAGTGTGGCGGTAAGCAAAGCATAATTACATCATTCTCTCTGGCTAGACGAACTACTCCAGGTTGATAATGAGTGCTTGACCCATCAAGCAAAAGAAGTAAAGGCCGTTCAGGAACTGCACATTTCAAGAAATGCTCAGTTAACCATGACTCAAACAAGCCTGTGGTCATCCAACCTTTGTCACTTAATCCATAGCGAGTTCCAGGAAATTCACCTTCCGTCCACGCATGGTTAAGATTTTTAGCATCAAAAATAATCATAGGAGGAATCGCTTGGCCAGCAGCATTAACACAACCGACGATTGTTACTTGCCCCTTCTTTCCAGGATGATGGTATCTCACTTTCTTTGAGCCCTTTTTTGCAACAATACTTGGCGTCTTGAAGTTCAAAGGCATTCCACTTTCGTCAACGTTGTAAATTCGAGACGGACTGTGCAACAAATCATTTTCATCCAAGACATCTTTCAACAAAGTGAAGTAGTTGCTGATGGTTTCTTTGTTGATTGCATTGAATCTAGCAAGCGAAGTAGAATCTCCTCTTCGTAGAGACAAATTTTTTTGCCTCTGAAGAAATCTTCTCCACCATCCATGGGTTATCTTAGATCCTTTCAACAGACCTTTGTCCTGAGCAGCAGACTGTGAAATGCACAGTACATCACGTCTCATTTTACCATACCCAACACTGGCACATTGCTGCAAGAATGTTGACAGCTCTGCCTCTTCGGCTTCATTCAGGTATGGTTTCGGACCTGGATTAACACCATGTGTTACTTGACCAGATACTCTATCCCTCAGAGTGCTTCTTGGCACTCCATATTCAGCTGCAGCACGATCAACTGAAGAATTACCCTCTTGAACAGCTTTCATAGCTCCTGTCATTTGTTCATTCGTCCACTGTTTCCATTTGGAATAGGGTCTTGCAGAAGTATGAGCAGGGACAGAAACTGAATGACTGTGATTCTTACGATGTGAGAGTCTTTTTCGTTTACAACGTGGCATGTTAATGGCAACTTCTCTGACAATAATGAATCTACTAGATAGGGTCCCTGCAATCACATAAAATGAAGTGCACACACATGCATTATCATGCATTACTCAACCGTGAATATATAGTATAATAAATTATACTAAATTATAATATACACAATAGTCAATGGTATATGCCTTAATATTACAATAGAATACAGTATTGTACATTAGCAAAATAAATTCAACTTACTACTGTTCGAGATCTTGGAACCAACTCCACAATTGTTTGACATCTCCAATACTGTTCTTAGCCACAACAAAAGTCCCAGCAAAGGATACAATAATTGTGTCTCTTGTTGTAAAATTAGAAGCACACGAGTGCTTCAGATGGAGCTCTGAAATGCTGTCCTTAGTTAGGACCAACACTGGACCAGCCGGTCCAAAGTGAAGGAAGAGCGAATTTTGCGTTATGAAGAAAGAGGCAACCAGCTCAGGCTCACTGACTGACTCAGACAAATTTTCCACCGATGCTGTGCATGACAAATCCGACTCAGACTGCTCAGCCATGTAGAAAAAGAACGCAGTCAAGACCAAGACTTCACACGAATAGCTTCTACACCAGCTGAGAATGCTAGACGGTCTGACTTCTGACTCTGAGGCGATTTGATTGGTCACCAGGCCGTGCTCATGGTAACCCGATGACGTAAAATTGTACTGTAAAGCTATTGGTTATTGTCATAGAAACCTCTTAGCTACAGTGCAGCTATTATTTAACTATAGCTAGCTAATGTGGACATGCGCTCCTGATTCGCTGCAGTCAAAGCTTGCACGTATACGCATGCACAGTATGTACCGAGCTATTGCGAGTGGTCGTCGATATATGGTTGTCACCGATAATTGGCAGTCTACGCTACTCTTTGTGACAGACATCTTCACATCTCCTTACTGAAGGTAGTGATTTTTAAGGTAAGTTGATTTTGGCTTACATATAAGCTTCCTCTTATTGACTCTCATTGCAAAAATGGCTGTTCTATGTAAGCAAAAGTTAAGTTAGTAAAATGATAAAGTTCCAGTAATTTCTGGAAATGTTTAGAGCTTCTTGTATTCAGTTTCAGATTGACTTAGTTATTCATAACCTTAATTCTTTCTTAGTGCCTGAATATCTCAGCACTAGTAAGTGCTATGGACTTGGATAAACATTGATGTAAAGTAAATGGTTCAAAGTTCAGCTTGGTGGTTCTATTATTAAGCCTCGGCGTGTGTGTAGCACGTGCAGAGGATTACGGTAGTCGTTTGTCTGTTTGTCTATCTGTCCCATCGAAATCTCAAGAAAGGCAGCTCTAGCAACAAAATTGATGGTACTTACGTTCATAACTCTGAATGATCTTGTAAAAACATATTTTTTGCTGTCCAAAACATTGTAGTTTATGAGATTTGAGGCTTTTGTGCTTTTTAAGTGCTTAGCTTCGAGGCCATACCTACTAATTTGGTGTGTGTTATCCAGAATTTGTGTAGTAAACACACTGAGGAACATGGCTCTCTGAATGGCTGCTGTTGCTGAACTATTGGCCAGTGTTGCTTGGCAAGACAGACAGAAGTTGGCCTGCTTTCTATGTAAGCATATAGGGGAGGCAAAGATTTTACATTTTGGCCAGCTTGATCTAGCTAGCTAGCTAAATAAATCCATGGCTAGAAATTGTAGTACTAAGAGTGACATGCAGCTGTGTTACATAAAAAGTACAAGCCTAATTTGCATCTCATTAATATGCAAAATTTTGTATTGTAACAATGGCAGAGCAAGCAAAAACTTCACTAACTTCAGCTCCGTTTGGCCGAATGAGTGCCAGAGTTCAAGGTCCATTGATTGAAGAAGTCATAAGTTCAACTCTTCCTGTTTAATAATTTAGGGCGTAAATTTGCAAAACTAGTGAAAAATCGAAATGCTTGATAAAGATAAAGGTACTTCCTGTTCTAAAGTACAGAAGCAATACTGTGTGATTGCGCTTTTGATATGCTTGACAGTGGCGTATCCAGGAATTCAGTCATGGGAGTGCTGATACAATGTGGGCGCAAAGCGCCTGAAAATTTTGGGGTAGCCACGCTCACTTTGGGGTCACGTGAGCAAAGTATTAATAGTTATTAATGCGATCGCGCTGGAGATGGGGCTGTTTTCTGCAGTTTTTTCGGCTTTTTCTCCAATCTAATGTAAAATTTCACTCTTGAAAGTCAATTTAAAGTTTTATCAGCTTGTATTTTATCTATTTCAAGCAAAATTTATTGAACTGCGCTTGTCTTGAGTGCTGCTTTTAGCGATGACGTCATTATTTTTTGAGCTAGGGGGGTGCTCGAGCACCCTGAGCACCATGCTAAATACGCCACTGCTTGACATTTGGCTATTTGGCCAAAAAACCGCCAGCCTCCTGGGCTTAAAGCTTGCTGTCAGTTGCCCAAAAGGTTGAATTAACAGTGTTTAGGGCACAAATTTTTCTAGAGTGTCCTGTTAGCTTGCAATCTGAAGACTAAAATGTATTCAGTATCACTTTTAGTACTTAGCTACTGAGCAGCTGCCTGATGCATGTAGGCTCATCAAAAATTCATATATCACTACATTTCTGCCCATGCAGTGCATCACTGAGTAAGGCTCACTGTAGGCTAGGTCCAGCAGCTAGACTTTGCTATCTGACAGCAGCTGAGTATTCCATTGCATGTAAAATTGTAGCAAAGCTAATCTGGTTCATAGTCTGTGACATGTGCTGCTTCACCACACTCAAAGTTAGCTATGGGTAGGCCTGAGTATATTATGCTAAAATTAGTCTCCAATTGTGCTTTTGGCAATGCTCAAATATTTCTCCTATTATGCTCTAAATTTTACCCTATTATGCTCACAATAATTTTGAAAAACAACTTTAGATAAAATTTTAATAAGCCACGTGTGGAGCCATGTAAGCCTAGGCACCTCTGGGCCAATAATGAAGCCATATTGTGCACGTAATTCCTGCGCGCAGAATATAGACCAGCACTAGTGTGAGTCTCCACGCTCTTCAAATTCAGCAAACGTTCATGAAAAGCTTTAGTTTTACTCTTTGCTAGTTTTTTGGCTTACTTAGCTACTTTTTTCCTGGCTGCACCCGTTTTCAACGCTAAATCTGAGTGTTCTCGATCGTGAACACGTCAAATATAAGCCACACCCCCTAGATCGAGGACAATATTATCCTATTATGCTGGAAAAGTGCTTGATGCTAGAAGCATCTAATTTTGCTTAAAATTATGCTGGCATAATCTACGCAGGCCTAGCTATGGGTCTAGCTAGATGGATTAGTTGCTGAAGTTCTCAGTGATAATGAGTTATCGATACACTCTTGGTAGTGTATGTATATAAGTGTGCTAGCTAGTTGAGTGTGCCGAGGCTTATGCACCATCAGTGCCTTCATTATTAAAATACAGTAAGCACGTGGCCATATATATAGCAGTCCAAACATTGGAGATTTGTATTGCTGCATAATATGGTACAAGTAATCTAATTAAGTAGCACTTATTGGCAATCTATATATGATGTCACATTTATTTAAATGCAATCAAAATACTTTCTATTTAATGAAAGGAAGTGTTGTGAATTCTGTCTTAACTAAGTGGTACCACAAAACATGTGACGATAACCTTATAAGCAAATGGATGTGTCTATAGTTGTTTATCTCACCTTCGCAGTTGAACCCATCTCCTTCAAAGCCATCACGACATTGGCACTGGAATCCTCCATTAGTGTTGATGCATGCAGCAAGTCGGATAGGATACCCTAAATAATTGATCTTAGCACAGTTGTCTATATCTCTCTCACACTCATTGACATCTGTAGAGAAAATAATACATGCATATACAGTTTACCAGCGAGACAAATCAAAACAGGGTATGTTATGAAATCGATTCATTATTGCAAGAATGAAAGCTCAAAAAATAGAAAAAAAATTTTGGTAACATTTTGTGGGAAGTGAGAAGATAATAGATAATTACAAGTAGTAAAAATTTCAAAAAAATAAGTAGGGCATGCAGGAATGGGCAGTGCAGTAAAAAGCATTGGAACAAGGCATGTCTCAATTTCGGCACATGACTACTTTATTTTTGATTTATTCTTGATCTCTAATATGGATCCTCAGTGTCCTAAATGCAAAGATCTGTATTACTATAGTACCATAACTTATTGTTGCATTGGTTCAATCGAATCAGTTGGCTAAGCAGTGGAGTAAAACATAATAAGACAGGCAACTTAACTGGACTGCCAGCCAAGAGTTGGGCATAAAAAATGAAGTAGTCATGTGCCGAAATTGAGACATGCCTTGTTCCAATGCTTTTACTGCACTGCCCATTCAACACTACAGTGTGGAGACTATATAGAGACTGGTTAGTCCCAACAAAAAGCTTGAGTAGCAGCTAGCCTACAATGCAGTTTGTTGGAGGACGCTAATGTGCATGCGCAAAATAATGCCACGTGGATAGATAACCTTTGAACTCTACATACAGAGATGGCTGCATTTTAGTACATGAATTTATACACTAAGTTTCAAAGCTTTCTAATTTTTGTTTAGGCTTATTTGAGATTGAAACAAGTATCAAGGAATGTAGTACCCATGAGAAAAACTTACCTTGTGCTGTCGAAATTGGCTCAACACATTCTGGTTCTCTGGAAATCCTTTTCAAGTAAGTCAGTTAGGAAATGCATATGTACGTAAGTAAGTACCTTAGAGAACAAAAATGGCACTATGGTGGCTTCCCAATAGCGCTCACTACGAGTGCTGAGGAAAGTTTTTGTGAGTTTTAGGCCTTGTATGCAATTGGTAATCTGTCAGTAAGAGCCTCTGAGCACCTTTGAAGGTTTAATTTTGTGTGAGTAGATTTTATAGTGGCCAACATTTTGTATGGTGTCTATGGGACAGTCGGCCCATTCCTACTATACATACTATCATACATATATGTGCATGCATTGATTGTTTAGGTGCTATGTACCTTGGCATGCCTGTTGACTTTCTTCAAAGCCCTTATTGCACCTACAGATACCATTGTTTTGACAGACTGCATTTGAATCACAANTGCATTATTGGGAACCAAACAGGTTACTTTGACTGAAGTGGAAATATTTGGATTAATGCTTCGTTTAATGATAATGGAAGCATAAATGGAGTGATTGTGAACAAGTTTTGTCCTAATCAATATTGCAGACAAGAAGTTGTGAGAATTCCACTTAACTTTCCCAATGAACAGTGTGCCTTTAATCGTTCAGGAACGTTATGTGGTGGCTGCAAGGAAAATCACAGCCTAGCAATTGGAAGTCAAAAGTGCTTAATCTGTGAAGGAAATGACGGAATTGCTCTGATAGTATTTTTTATGCTAGCTGGATTTCTTCTATTGGTGTTCATTAAGCTTTTGGACCTTACTATAACTTACGGGACAATAAACGGACTCATCTTTTATGCTAACATCATTTGGGTTAATAAAAGTATCCTTTTTCCGGAAAGCAAGTCACTAGCTATAAAAATATTGAAAGTATTTATAGCCTGGATTAACTTAGACTTTGGTATTGAAACTTGCTTCTTCCATGGTTTGGATGCCTACTGGAAGACATGGATGCAGTTCCTTTTTCCAATTTACATTTGGACCATAGCTGGAGTCATCATTGTTCTCTGTCGATACTCATCAGTGATGACAAAATTGTTTGGAAGCAATTCTCTCTCAGTTTTAGCTACTCTCATACTATTGTCTTATGCCAAACTTTTGCGCACTATAATTGACATATTCGAAGTTGCCATTATAGAGTTCCCTGACAACAGACATCCACTGGCTGTGTGGGGGTTAGATGGAAATGTACATTATATTGTATCGAAACATGGAGCATTGTTTTGTGCTGGTGTTGCAGCTTTCTTGTTCTTTTGGCTACCCTACACATTGACACTGTTTCTAGTTCCTTGGTTGAGAGCAAAATCAAACTGGAATTGTCTTCGTTGGATCAACAAACTAAAACCATTCTTCGATGTAAACTATGGTCCCCTCAAAGATCGTCAACAGTACTGGATTGGACTGCTACTGCTGGTTCGAGGATTTCTGTTCATCATCATGTTACTAGCCACAACCTCAATAGTCCCACAAAGTGTCAATCTTGTGGTTATTATCATCACTGTTGCTGTGCTATTAGTCCATCCTGATCCTTACAAAAAGTGGTATGTATCTCTTGCAGAAAATTTGTTTTTTCTCAACATTATAGTCTTTTGTGCCATTGAGTGTATTGGAGGAAGCAAATCAGCAGCTACAATCATATCAATAAGTATTGCTTTATTTCAATTCACTGTAATAGTCTTTGCCCATGCCTATGTTGCTTCATTTCGACTAAATCTGTGCCAGCACTTTAGTACAAAGGAAAATGAACATGGTAGACGCAATAATGCTGAGCCACCTCCTGCAAGAGCAGGTGAGACCAATGAGCCTGAAAGACCTCCAGCACTGGCTGATTCAGGAGAAGAAAGATATCGTCTGTTGATGGATACAGTGATGTATGATAGTGATGAAGACAAATCTGATTAATTAACTGTATAATACCGTTTACTAGTGACCAGAATTGATTTGGTATGAATGTGTGATGTATAATATTATTAGTATGTGTGTAATTGTGTTCATGTACAGCCATCCTTAACAATGATGTAAAATTAATGTTCTTTGCAATTGAAGTTATTGTTTTTTAAAGATGATGTTTGTTGACCTTATAATGTCTGATCTGTCTCTAGCTATATTAGGTTATTTTGTTTATGATAAAATGTAAGTTTAATTGGCACTTGTAGAGACATGCAATCCTAGCTTGATCAGTGCATGTATGTTTTACTAATTTTAGGTACTGAATGTTGAGACATGTGTATGAATTACTAACATGGTGTGCACTGTTCAAGCTCTTTTCTTCTCCTTGTCGTGTTTGATTGTATAATTTGGACTTTCTTATGTTGTACTTTGTTAATTTGAATAAGATTTGAGTTATACATTACTACTGGGGTATTAAATTTACTGTGAGCAATGCACTGCAAAGAATCTTATAATTGTCTCAAACTTAATGATTGTATAGCAGCTATATAATATCACTCAGTATTGCCTTTTAAGGGGGTGGCCTGGTGGTTTGTTCACCATTGACTCTGACTCCCAACCCATGGGTAGGCAGTTCGAGTCCCTCCAATGCCACAGGTATTCGTTTCCCATTTTCTCTTTCGAGCTCTGCCTAGGATTTAACTCAGCTCTACCCCAAATCCTTCGGAGGGGGGGCTTGTAAAGCTAGGTCCTGTGACCTGTGTTCATTAGCTCTAGGCTATTTGCAGGCCCTTGTTAGCCATAATTGTGGTAAATCCAAAGGGGCACTTTAAAAAAAAAAAAAAAGTTGTGAGATAAAAGCACAGGTTGCGTTCTCATGCATACATCCTGGATATATCCAGTATAGTCCTAATCACAAGAAAAACCCTCATTGCGTATGTACGAGTTTGCAGCTATCATGCATGAGGAGTATTTAGTCAACAACATGAATCAATCCATACTCAATCAAAATATACTGCCTGAACAAGTCATGAGTCATGTACATTCATGACATTGTACTGATTCTGGTAGCTGTTTACTTATATGGTTGTCAGTAGTACCATGACGTCATTGCACATGTACATGTATTAGTGTATGAAACTGTACATGCAATAATTGTTGTAAAATTGATGACCATATAATATATACAACTATTATATGCCTAAAATAGTACATCATGTGATGACCATTATTGTACAAGGAAAGGCATGAGTATCTATGGATATTGATAGGCTAGCCACTTGATCATAATTCGTGCAGTTTGTTGGCTTAGCTGAACATTATGACATTGTGTCTGAGCGTAATATACCTTCTGTCACTTATCATACTTCAAGAAAGTGCCATCCTTCCTGCCAGTGCTGTTGAATACTATGTGACTCCAGTACTTCCAAATCCAAAATGTCCTCTTGATGAACCTTGCTTTAAATTGGATCAGTATGCTNCAAAATTATTCATACTGGATTGATGTCCTAGGACCCTCTACACATGTACCAATTATCAAGGAAATCCAAGAGGGTCTGTCATTTTTCATGTTGATCTCACATGGAATGACCCATACTTGATATATAGGACAATCCTAGTTCATTCAAATCCATATATACTGTCTTTAATGGGAAGTCAATGCAGTGATGTGGATTCTACATGAATTTTTAAAATTTTTTATTCTATAGAGCTGGCCTCAGTTGACAGTACTATAATAATGGATTCTTATATATTCTTTCTAAAGGTTAAGTCTCGCCATAACCGAGCTGGCAGGCCACAACACTACAAGACAGACTAGCTGCATACTGTTCATGACTGTTGCAGTCATAGTGTCAGATGAAGCATATA
>CAXIPT010000207.1:0-11096 GCA_964030475.1 Tethya wilhelma
TTTTTCAACACTACAGTGTGGAGACTATCAGAGACTGGTTAGTCCCTACAAAAAGCTTGAGTAGCAGCTACATGCACTACATTACACTGGAGCAGGCTAATGCGCATGCGCATATTAATAATGCCACGTGGATAATGACCTTTGAACCTACCTACATGGCTACATTGAAGTACATGAATTTATACTCTCAGTTTCAAAGCTTTCTAGTTTTTGTTTAGGCTTATTTGTGATGAAAACGAGTATCAAGGAATGTACTACCTATGAAAAGGAGTTACTTTGTGCTATCAAAGTTGGCTCAACACATTCTGGTTCTCTGGAAATGCTTTTCAAGTAAGTCAGTTAGAAAGTACGTACGTACGTACGTACGTACATTAGAAGAACAAAAATGGCATTGTTGTGGCTTCCCACTAGCTCTCTTTACGAATGCTGAGGAAAGTTTCTGTGAGTTTTAGGCCTTGCATGCGATTGGTAATCTGTCGGTTAGAGCCTCTGAGCAAGTTTGAAGGCTTAATTTTGTTTTGCTAGATTTTTATGATCATAAACATTTTGTATTGTGTCTATGGGACATTCGGCCTACTATACGTACTACCGTACGTATGATGAAAGCACCTACGGTGCATAAGCCTCGGCGCACTCATAATATTATAGCTAGCATGCAAAACAAAACATGAATGACACAGTTAGTAAAGGAAGACCGTCATCATTGAGTATTGAGACTCAAGTAAGCTGGCATCTTGAAAAGACTTAATTAAGTTCCAATGACCTGCGCAGCCCCAATCAAGCCAGTACTATGCCTATGTCATGATCAAGTTGAGCCTGAGCCTCAGGCTATAACTTAAGACCGCAAATTAATATCCGGGATTAAACGATGAAACTTTAACAGTTACACTGCAGATGCTTATTTACATTTGAATGACAGATCATCAGATCATCTATAAATTATCTGACTGGCACTACTGATTCAGGCATCAGTGCAGCCTGAAGTTCACTCAAAACAACATACATGTATCTAAGATCAGTAAGATCATCATGATAGTTCCACAAAGTGCTATCTTACTTGAGTTACTTGCCTGGACAAACAGCCAAGATATCTAAACTGGCCCAGCACTCTTCCAGATCCTCCAAGCCCACTGTATTTCTAGCTAACGCACACTACATGGGGTGTAATTGATGGGTGCGGTTTCAAAGCCCGGCCTAAGCGCTCAGAGGTGCACACTTGAAAAGCCTCAGATCTCAGAAACTACATTGTTTTGCAAGATTCTACACATCAAATTTCAAGATAATTTCAATTCATGAACGTAAGTACCTTCCACTGTGACTCTAGAGCTGCCGTTAGTAACAGACACACACACACACACCACACACACACAAAACGACTACCGTAACCCTCTGCACGTGCTACGCACGCGCCGAGGCTTAATTACAGTTAATAAACTGATCAATAATATGATTACCTTTGAGTTTTCTTTCTGTATACACATAGTGATACGTTCAGCAGAGCCATCATAAATTATCCGGCCAGTGCATGTGCATGCATAATTATGTATATACCAAATGCCAGTGAGTAAATAAAGAATTAATGCATTGCATATATAGTACCACACAAACATGAAAGTAATTACATATTATTATTCAATGTGCAGACGAACCTTGCACACCTGGTGGTGGTGCAGTGCACCTTGAATCTGGAGAGCCAGGGCGAATATAACAGTCACTGTCGATAACAGCAGATTCTAATAATAATAATAATTATTATTGATGCATAGCTTGATCTATAGAAACTAATACTATACTCTCGATCAGGAGCATATGCTTTATACACCTATAGCAGCTAGGATGAGAAGAAAGACAAAACAAAAAAAATTGAAAATCTATTGAATTATTGTTGATTTGTGCATGTTATTTAAAAAATAAGCAATTTTAGAAAAAAGCAAAGCATTTGTAAAGTGGGTTGGAAAAACATGCAAGAAAATGTCACGAGTTGCTTGAACGACTGTATGAATGCATATTTAATTACAGTTAATAAACTGATTAATAATATGATTACCTTTGAGTTTTCTTTCTGTATAAACATAGTGATACATTCAGCAGAGCCATCAAATTATCCGGCCAGTGTGCATGCATAATTATGTATAATATTATACTAATTGCCAGTGAGTAACTTTTCAATTTAAATAAAGAATTAATGCATTGCATCATACCACATAAACAGTACGTATAGTAGGAGTGGGCCGACTGTCCCATTGACACAATACAAAATGTTCATGTTTATAAACTTTCAAGGAAAGAAAGCTAAGCCTTCAAATGCATTTAACCGATTACACGCTCGTTTAAATTTGAAATTAATTACGTCATACCGCGCGAAGATTAAAATTCAAATTTCTAGTAGCTACGCATTATTTTATATATATTTATTTTTTACAAAGATAGTATGGACTCTGTTTCTTTTATGATGCAACTAAGCAACAAGCCTCGCAGCTCAAGTGTAGCTTTTAGCTGTAAAAAAAGAGCCAAAGTATGGAAGGGTCTAATCGTCGAGTACGCTAAAAAAAATTTAGCATCTTGGGCTTTTTTTTGTAGGTAGGCAGCAACGCTTACAAAAGCGATGCTATGGCTATATGCCTAACTATCCCTGCACCTACGTAGCAACTTTGAAGCTTGTCCCTTGAAAGACTGTGGAGAAAACATCGCTCTAAACATTACTATCGTGATCGCGTCGATCGTGACCTCTAGTCGTTTAGCTACAGCTACAGAAACATCCCTTCAAGAATTCCAACTCAAACTTTGTATTTTAGTAGAGAGATACTTTACCTATTTGTGCAGGAAGTTCAGAGTTCAGTGCTTAGACGCTTTGTCTAAACAATAGTGCTAAAGGTCATAGTACTCAAAATTGCGTACTTCACGTTTAAAATTTTTTTTTTTTTTTTTTTTTTTTTACATGGAATGAAGAGTTTTATGACAGTTATAAATATTATGAATATAAATGAGTGACAGATAGAATTAGATTGTTTTAGTGATTTAATTGAATTTTTTAGTTCGCACAAGTGCGTACTTCGCGAGTAATCAGTAGCCTCCCACAGACAGTTTACTTACTGTATTAACCTAGTCTCATGCCCAGCCTCTTCTGCCCACGTGCTACTCGCACGGGAAAAGGAGAGTCTGGTAACTGGTTATCATAAACTCTGATAACTAACGTACAACTCTTTGGATTTCAAGGAGGAGTTTAGCTGCCACTAATTGAATAATTTAAAGAAGCCAAGTGATACGTGTTTGTGGTCTATGAATATTTGAACTTCACAGACATGTGGCATAGCTATCTACGTGTGTTGCGCAATCTTCAATGATGTAGAACTACTAATCATTCTTCCTGCGATTTCATTGGTAGTTCCAAATTCCAAACTGAGATACAGGAATGTGTACGTTAGTTACCAGACTCTCCATTTCCCGTGCGAGTAGCACGTGGGCAGGAGAGGCTGGGCACGAGACTAGTATTAACCAAGAAAACTGGCAGAAAGTTTCTTGAGCACTCTGGAGAGAGCGCTGCCACAACAGTGCAATTTGTTCTCCCCTTCCTTCCTTCCTTCCTTCCTAACTGACTTATTTGAACGTGATTTCCAGACAAACAAAAGACATTGAGCCAACTTTGACCATAATTATAGTAAGACTTCAATTCAACTGTAGTACATCCTTTTCTACTCGTTTGCTGGCAAAAAGGCAGCAAACAAAATCTAGGCAGCTTTGAAACTCTTGATATAAAATACTGTACTTTTTATTTAGCCATTTTTATGTAGGTAAAGGTTGTCAACAGACCACGTGTTTTGCATCACTCAATCAATATTCATCGTAAAGCCCAAGTGGACACGTGTACACAAAGAAATATATATACAAACAAAAAGGACATAGGCACCGAGTACTCAAAGACATACATGTACATTACAACAACTGAGAGGACAACCTCATGCACTGCCGGGTGAGATGAATTGACTTGAAAGTAAAACAGAACTTAATTGACTGCAAAATTATGATGCTAATTAACAGCTGACAAAAACTCATACTGCACAAAAGTCTGCATGTATATATATATATATTGTCTATAATGCGCATACGCATCAAATGTACATTTCTGCTTTTGTAGAGACTGACTAGTCTCTGCTGTATGTTTGTATCCATGCATGCACCTTGGTGTTTAAAAAAGTGAATGAACAAATAGTAAAAATTTCATAAAAATGAGAAGTGTAGGAATGGGCAGTGCTGTAGGAAGCAAGGAAACAAGATAAGTCTCTGAATTTTGGCACAGGCATGACTACTTCATTTTTTGTGCCCAACTATAGTACTCTCAAACGTTACTGTGTATCTACATTCTAAGTCAAGTGATTGCTTGCATTGACCGAGTCATGTCCATTGAGCCAAACAACCGCCATTTATAACTTAAGTCATGAAAATGAAGTAGTCATGTGCCGAAATTCAGAGACTTGTCTTGTTTCCTTGCTTTTTACAACACTGCCCATTCCTACACTTCTCATTTTTATGAAATTTTTACTACTTGTTGCATATTATATTATTATGCAATGTGCAGACGTATACCTTGCACGCCTGGTGGTGGAGCGGTGCACCTTGAATCTGGAGAGCCAGGGCGAATATAACACTCGCTGTCGATAACAGCAGATTCTAAAAATAATAATAATAATATTATTGATGCATATAGCTTAATTGATCTATAGAAACTATAATACTATACTCTCGATCAGGAGCATATGTTTTATACACCTATATAGTAGCTAGGACGAGAAGAAAGACAAAACAAAAAACTTGATAATCTATATTGAATTATTCAGTTGATTTGTGCTAAGCCTTGTTATTTAATAAAATAATAATAAGCAATTTTAGAATGAAGCACAGCATTTGTAAAATGGGTTGGTATAAAACAAGAAAATGTCACGAGTTGTTTGAACGACTGTATATGCATATATTTGATTACAGTTAATAAACTGATCAATAATATGATTACCTTTGAGTTTTCTTTCTGTATAAACATAGTGATACATTCAGCAGAGCCATCATAAATTATCCGGCCAGTGTGCATGCATAAATATTTATATACCAAATGCCAGTGAGAAAATAAAGGATTATTGTAATGCATTGCATCATATATACCACATAAACATAACAATAATGCATATTATTATGCAATGTGCAGGCATACCTTGCACGCCTGGTGGTGGTGCGGTGCACCTTGAATCTGGAGAGCCAGGGCGAATATAACATCCACTCTCAACAGCAGATTCTGGAATAATTATTCATATATATTTACTTAAATAATTATATAACTTATCTATTTATAAACTTTGATGATTAATTAACAAACTATACAAATGCATATTAAATTCTTCAGATAAAATTGAAATGATTATACCTTTAAGTTTTCTTTCTGTATGGCACAGTGAGGCATTCAGCAGAGACATCATAATTTATGCAGTGTGGATGCATGATTATGTAAACCAAAATTATTACCAGTAAGAAATTTATATTATTATAGAGAATTAATTCAAAGCATCATCACAATCATGCACATATATATATGGCTTTTATTGTATAATATTATTATAATGCATTGTGCAGACATACCTCGCACACCACCAGTGCACCGTGAATCTGGAGAGCCGGGGCGAACATAACATCCACTCTCAACAGCAGATTCTGTATTGATGCAAACAGCTTGATGTAAACTTAATTGAGTAGCTATTATTAATTAATTATAAATTAATAAACTTTAATTTGAGTATAACTCTACTAATTGAGGAGCATGTTAAACAGCTAGCTAGGACCAGAAGAAAGACATAAAAAAGCAACTTATAAAATCTACAATATCTTTGTCATAACAAACCCTTATGTTTGGATGTTACGCATAGGCTAAGCTATAGTGCTTTACAATACTGATTTGTGCACTAAACTCCTTGAAGCAAAAAAAGAAGAAAAAGTAGAAGAAGAGGAAGGAAAGGAAGAAGAAGAGGAAGAAGATGGTAATGGATTTTGTGATCATGCAGTGGATAAATTCACATTACATGATTGTACTAAAGCTCTATGGACATTAGCTTGAAAGAACATCACAATAATTATGTGTAGATTTTCGATGTCTACTTTTTTTACATAATACTTCTGGATTGTTTGCAATGTATAGGCATCCATGAATATAGAGTCAACAAAATAATTTAAAATGAAGTAATTTTAGAATAATTAAAGCAAAGTGTAAGTAAAATGCATGGGGAAAACATAAAAATTTCATGAGTTATTCATAATTTAATATTAGGCAAAACAAAGTTTAAAAATTGCGTTTTAAGTTAATTTTATCATGCGCCTATATCACATACCATATAGCTGGAAATATTGGCGCCGTTTGACGGTCAAAAAATTTGACTGTTTGCTTTGCAGAACGTAAAATTAAAATATCGATGAATTTAAATTTGACAATTTGCACGTGGGCATAATACATTCATATACGGCGCCCAAAATATTTGGTGGATTTAAATTTGATGATTTGGAGTTTGACCATCAATCGATCAAATTAAAATCCCTGTCAATATTTCTGGCTATACGGTATGTTTTTTTTTTTAGTAAATTAATTTTATCATACCCTTTATAGCAGCAGATGGGTCTTTAAAACCTGCTTTCCTGGCTGCATGGTATCTGAAATGGGCAGCAGAAGTTATCGCCAAAAGACCAGCAATCAGTATGAAGCCAAATATACTCTTCATTGTACTGTTGCAGAACAGATGACTCAAGTTCTGAAGATCACCTTTATAAGAGTACAGAAACTGTACCAGTATTGAAATAAGAATACAGATTTTCTGGAATACAACCGGTTGATAGTAATATGGGCTGCAAAGATGTTCCTTTAAATAGCCTTTGGTGACTTTGGTCATGTCCTAATAATTGATTAATAATACCTATATACATGCTGCTTGGTGTTCCTGAACAAGATATGGAACATCTAACTACATTCTACATATATACAAAATTATAATGTTCAGTTGAATTAAATAAGCAAAAAGTCATACAATAGTAATTAAAGCTAAAACAGAGCTTGAACTAAACCATGCACAATTTAGATGATAATTATTATAATGTTATTATATTTTTTAAATTGCTAAAAATTAATTATGAACATTATTTTAATTGTGATAGCTGCTAAAAAATATACACTGGATAATATAGCACTATGTCACAACTGATAAAATGGCCCTTCCACCTAAAAAAATACATTTGTTGAGTATGACTTTTCATGGGCCACAAGGCACAGGTGCAAAATTAAAAAAAAAAACATAGATGCAAAATTTTAAATAACTTAAGTACTAATTTTGCTAAAGTAGAAAAAATTTGCAGAAATAGTAAACCTTTACATATGAAGCTGTTGTGTAATTATTTTGATCACATGACTTATTGCTCATGAATAATCACTAGTTTTGTTATTTTTCAGTTTACCAATCCCAGGTAAAATCTGTTTCTATGGCAACCAAACTTTTATCAAAGATTAATCTACTGATGATCTTTCTAGATTTAACTATAACCAATTAACTGAGTGTTGCCATGGAGAGTTACGTCAATGAAGAGAACAACAATTGGTGTGCATTAAATAAAATTTTGCTCATATCTTCCTTTGGTAAAGTTAAATCACTTTTCACGGTATATAGTTAGCATTTTGTAATAAATAATCATAAAATTTTCTGCCAAAATTTGGCTACCATGGAAATATATGTTAAATCTTGTTTATTTTTGAAGAAGGATCAAATAATTATTAATTTTAATTTACACTACCAAAATAATTATTACCAAAAAACCTCGTTGAGCTATTACACAACTCAGGGACTATAAGCTTATAGTCCCTGAGTAATAGCTCAACAAGGCTTAGAGCTAAGTTATATAAACAGCTAGTGCGACGAGTAGTATGGAGCATTATAACTAAAAGCCTACACTGTGCTTCAGAAGAAAATATTCATTTTCGTGACTCAATTATCCAACTTGCAGCGCTTGAAGGTTGTGTGACAGTTTATCTGCTTTGGTATACATGTAGAATACTACGTATTCTAGCTAGATATTTAGACTGCAAACTTCTTGAAAAGACAAGAACTGAAGTCTTTGACGGTGTAAACGTGGCGAGCCACGGCATCATGACCTTTGACCTCAGCAAAAAAATTTTGTGGGTGGGAAAATTTCGTGACTCAGAGGTTAGTCATGAAAATAACGAAAATTTGCATCCCAAAGAAATTTCCCGCTATAGTAAATTAAATATGGTAATTTTGCTGTTACCTTGGTGATATTTGATGATTTGCACCTTTTTTCCTCCCTATAGGGTGCAATTGTACTCCATGGGGTATAGTTTTTAAATGGCAATGGCCTTTATTTATACTCTTAGCTGTTTTAACAGTGTACGTATACAATAGTACGTATAGTAGGCCTGAATCCATCAAACGTCCCATAGACACAATTAATACAAAATGTTTATGATTATAAAATCTAGCAAAACAAAGTCAACCTTGCTCAGAGGCTCTGTGTGACAGATTACCAATTGCATGCATGCAAAATCTAAAACTCACAGAAACTTTCCTCAGCACTTGTAGAAGGTACTATAGTAAATAAAAACTAAAAGCCACAATTGTAGTGGCATTTTTGTTCTCCTGTATAACTTACATATGTACTTCCTAACTCATTAACTAAGTTTGGCATAATTATAGTCAAAACATTGCTGTTTGTCATTATGCTTGGTTCTGAAATTTCTTAATCCACCCATATTTTCCTGCACTGTAAATAATGCATATAATTCTTACTTGAGTCAAGTGTGAGGCTATAAAGTGTACTTTTTGGCTCCTGCAGCTATATATACTTGACATGTTAAGTGATTAAAATAACTAATTTGTCAATTTTGCAACTAGCCACATAATGCCTCATCTCATGGCTTTCCAGAAAACATTTACAAGTTAAAGGGTGATTACTCTCATAATACACATATATAGTACTTTTTTCTACAACATCAAAAACATGCATCTTATTGTGTACGTGTAGTAGAGTAAAGCATTGACAAGGCTCGGAACTATATAATTATACCAAAATAGCCAGAAATATTGGTGAGGATTTTAATTTGACAGTTTGAGAGTGAAAATCCAAATTGTCAAATTTATATCAGCCAATTATTTGTCATCATAATTATTATAATATACACATGCTTTATATACCTTCTGTCAAGTTCTATGGAGCAAACTGTCAAATTTTTGACCATCAATATTTTAGGCTGTACAGTAAAAACTATTAATATTTCTGTACAGTGGATGTTAGCACAATGTTGAATGTTTATTTAATATTATATAAAAAATATATGTAAATAAAAGCTAAAACAAAACTAAAACAAAGTTTGGAACTAAACTAAAATTCCTAAAAATGTTACAGCACAATGTTGTAACATTTATTGTTAAGCATAAAATGGCTTTAACAAATTAAGGAATACATCAGATGCAGGACATTGTGTTTGGCAAATTATATAACTAGGTATAATATTATTTAAAAGCCAAAACAAAGATTGGAACTAAACTATATTCCTATAGATGCTAGAGCACAATGTTACAACATTATTTTATTCATAAAATGGCTTTGGCAAATAAAGAATACATCTTTTGTATTATTATATGTATTTGCTAAAACAAGGCTCGGAACCAAACTATACATTCCTATAGGTGTTATAGTACAATATTCAACATTTATTGGCAATAAATGTTGAATATTATAACAATTTGTTGTATGCATATGTTTAGCAAATTATGATTGTGTAAAGCTAAACAAAGCTTGGAACTAAACTATATTCCTACATGATTGTAGAAAAAAATTCAAAAATAAATTGTATGGGCAGTGCAGAACTCAGTACAGTTAAGGCAAGTTCAGCGAATAATTATAGGTAAAATCTAAGATAGTGCATAATAAGGTGTTTCTTCTTAACTAAATCATGCATGTGTTACCGTGGAAACTTGATGTAATGATAATCTAACCTTTAATCTACACTGTGATATAATTAAAAGTGTCATGTGAACTATAGTTTATAAATAATAATTATGATTACTAAACATGAATAATTCATTTTACCGCTGCCAAGAACTGTTGCTATGGCAACCAAATTTTTGGACCAAGAGCATCTAATAGTAAAGTATCCAAATTTCAGTGGAAATGATGTTCCCAAATTATGCGCATAAAGATATGGCACACCCAAACTAAGATATCTCACTACAAGACACTTATGGTCCAAAAATTTGGTCACCATAGCAAAAATATTTGGTATATAGCGGTAAACCCAATTATGTATATAAATTGCTATTTATTCATAATTATCTAGTCACATGACCTTTCCAACTGATAAACATGTAGAGGGAATTTACCACCAGTGTAGTTAAGGCTGCCTCAGTTCAAATAGTAGGGTAATATTGAGATAGTGTGGCTTACATATTTCTGCAGGAGCATTAAATATTCACCAAATCACCACTTGTTGATCAAATGACCATTGATAATAACATTAATTAATATTAGTGTCATGTGACCTTCAGGGGTGGGGCTAGAGCGGATGCCGGGCCACTCGGTAAACTTTTATGCAAAAATGAGGGATATAAACAGCTAGTTGTTTCTAAATGTGGTGTGATTTTGTTATTGATTACTGAAATTTGGATAATGATCCTTAATTGATACATAGTTAGCAGATATGGGGGAAAATATACCAGTTTCTAAATATTGCACACCTAATTATATATGCCTAATAGTTAAATCTCTGTAGTAACCAATGGCTACCCAATTTTCCAGGCAGATCTGACATCTTATGGTTAAGTACTACTTGCAAACAAAAAATTGACCTTTTGCATTCAGTGTTTACATCTATCATTTTCAAAAGTATGCATTTATAGATCTAGCCATGCCCATAAACAGGACTTGGTTTTCATTTTCTTTCATAGTAAGAATGTCAATTGAAAAAATCATAAATAATACGATGATTACCAAATTTGGTCTTCTAATCACAGAATACAATCAAAAAACACAAAAGGGTTTACTTTTAATTATAGTGCTTTAAC
>CAXIPT010000208.1:0-10202 GCA_964030475.1 Tethya wilhelma
ATGGAAATTTATCTTTCTGTCGAATTCTGCTATGAAAGACTATGGTAAAAGAGCCGTAGATTCTCACAAGCTCCACCCAGCAGGCTTTGGAGACCCTTTACCATCAGTCTTGGGAACGTAGCACATTGCTAAACGATAAGTTTATTGTGTTTAGGTATAAGTAGCAACAGTATAATTATTTTGATCACAGTGATGGCGGTCAGTATCAGTGTGGGATGGTTCAATTTCAACTCCAAAGTTGATGTATTGATGGTAGGGTCACCAAGGGATGTGACTGTGTCGGTTGTCAAACAGGTTAAAACCAATGTACCCGTGTTGCAGCCCAGATCCTAGTTGCAGCTCGTGTACAGGGAACTACTGACACCATCTAGAGATAGCATGAACTCACACAAGTGGAGAAAATTGTTATCAAACGCTGTAGATCTATGTGTTCACGAGCAAGGATATTTACAATTCAGCTCCTGGGTGTAGTCTTTCACAACAGAATTCGACAGAAAGATAAATTTCCATAGAAGTAAGCTTCAACCATACACTGGCAACTGTCATACGTTATGTTGTTGTAACTAACCCGCTCGAAAAACTAAGTGAAGGCAGCCATCTCTGATTGAGCCACCTCCCACATTAGCTCAAATTCTGCCGCCAAGTGGAGGCGCGCGCGGCTATGGGTAAGGTCTATTGCCATCACTACTCTTACTGGACACCTCTTTAGACATTAGTTGATCGGTAGTTGACAAATTAGAGATCACCTGAAACAATAAAATGAGCATATGTATGTTACTACACTGCCATGATGTGCATTATCAAGAACACAATATATATGAAGCTAACCTGATGGATTAGAACTGAGAGCAACTTGCACTCCATTTGCCCAGCTATCTTTTAGCATGCTTAGCAGTGACAAACGCTCCTTGAATTCATCCATACCACCTTCAGAACACATGGTAGCAAGCTGAACTATTGTATAACTTGCTGTGCTTTATGAAACTTTTGATGCTGACTCAACACAGCTTTAGCATGGTCTTTTCCAATAGTGGTAATCTACATGCATAAAATTGATGTAACTCAATTATATAAAACAAACATTTACTGTATCATCACCAGCAGAACTACCTTTGGTAAGGGACACTTTTTTCACATACTGTAAAGTCCACAGGTATGCTACCACATCAGCATCAAACAATGAAAGCTGTTTTCTCTCTCTAACAGCAAACATATGATGACAAGGTAAGTATGTGCTGGTTCGAAACTTGCAGCTACAGCTGAGAATTCCCTCTGATGATGATACATCACACACAGCATCAGATTCCTGAATGATTCCAACTTCGCGGCGAAGAGAAAGTTGTTTCGAAACAAAAGACAATGCGTACAGAGTTAAAATCACTGCATACTCAATTTCAATAGGATCAGCAATGTTCTTTTTTGCGAGTGCCATAAGTATACAATGGTCACGCTCGTTTCTCAAGGACAGCAAAAAATTGCTCAAAGAACTTTGGAAGAGTGCTGTACCTATAGTGTACATAAAAAAATCTTAAAAAATTGTAAGTGCAATAAAGTTCCATACCGAGAGCAAACACTTTTTATCTTTCCATTCATATTCTCAAGGCAGTTGTTAGTCCTCTCTCCAAGTGTGAAGCTCACTCCTTTGAAGCAATCAACCCACTCGTGCCGGATCTCATGCCAATTAGCATTGTAGTAAGTTATCACATTTGTTAGCCCTGACTGAAGTAGATCTTGATAGTATTGATCATATTCATCTTCAGATTTGAATACGCCAGCTTTGTTATGATCTCAAGTGCATGTTCTCTCTGTCCTGGACGAATGCTCATCTTCTCTGTTGTCACTTCTCGCCTGAAACTCCTGAGGGTGTGGAACAGGCAAATATGAAGCGCTGCATTGGGAAATTCCTTCTTGAACACTGTTCTCTCATTAAAGTCTTTGTCGGTTAACACCACTTTGGTTTCCATCCATCTAGGATTCGACTTCTTAAATGAGTGCACCATTTCGCCAATGGCTTCTTCGGTTTCAAGAGCTGTTAAACAGACGAGGACAATTTCACCTTGGCCATTCCAATCAATTGACATCATGAGGTTCTCAAATTCGTAAGCTTGTAAGTGGCATCCACCAATAGTACCTCTGGGTATGCTGAGAAAGCTGTCTTCATTTGATTATCTTGGAAGAGAAGACCTGTTAAAGTATTTTCTTTATCAGTGAACACCTCAACTGTGGAACCTGTGGTTTACGAAGTAGTTTGTAAAGATAATACTGTATACAGAAATCAGTGAACACCTTGTAGTACCGTCAATCTTCTTTAGAGTACCAACAACAGCTTCAATGCTCTCTTCAGGTTTGTTCAAAGAAGTTTGTACATTAGAAATGTCCTTCAGAGTAACTACTTTGCCTGTGACTTCAGTTAAATGCTGTTGTAGAAGTTTCTTATTCACTTTCATCTTGATTAGCTTTTCTGCTTCCTCTGTTGTGTCAGAATCAAGATGACGTTGACGAGGTAGGTGATCGTAAATGGCCTAAACATAGTCTCGCGTAGCCAAACCCCTTTCGCTCCGCCTATATGGCTCCGCGGGAAAAGGGGTCTGGTGTATCTCGCATCAAAAAGTTGTGCAAATGGAATGCAATTATTGCATAACAAGATGGAAAATTTTTCAATTTTTGGGGTGGGGTAAGTAAAATGTAGTCTTCTTGAGCCTATTTCTCACTCTTGACGGAGTAGACCATGGCAGCGTTAGCTGCTCTAGGTTGCTGTTAGCTGTTGAAAGATCTCCCTTTTCCCGCGGAGCCATATAGGCGGAGCGAAAGGGGTCTGGCTACGCGAAACTAGCCTAAACATATGAAATTAGGTATTGAAACAAGCATGCAATTTCCAAGTTACTTATGCAAACTCACTTTACTGATATGGTGATTGTGATCTTCATTTACTTCTGTCACTACTAAATGCTGGGCATCATCACTCAATCCAAGTTTGATCCCAGCTTTACAATCTTGCTTGATAGTACTAATATAGTGCACAAAGTGATTGTAACACATTACTCACAGTCATAAATCACCTTTGTTGAGGCCTTCTCCCACTACATTTGCTGCGATACTTCTTACCTCCAAATACACAAGAAAGGTTTATGCTATAGTAAACAAGCTCTCTCTTTGCTTCTTTAGCCCGTCTGGGAGCCCTCTTCATTGCAGCTTCAAGCGTTCTGGAGTCACTGTGGCACAGTTGCACATTGTGGGATCTCTCGTAGTCACTGACTTTTCCCTTCAAATCATCATAACACTCAAACATCTCTGATGAACGAAACAATCCCATCTACGCCTGTGTCCGTGTCTGTACTAGCTAACATGGTCCACAAAATCAGACAGAAGGAAAATTGACAACTTCAGTAATAATTTGCCATCTTGTATACGTCCACGTGTAGCATCACATGATCGGCTGCCGGATCAATAGTATTGGAAAAGGTCGTCCGGCTGCCGGATCAATAGCCACTGCGATACATTTATGTAATAGGAGTAATTGCTGAAGTCTGATCTTTAGAATATTGTGCTACTAATCATATTTCGAGCAAATCCAGTGATATTCTACTCTTGGGCATTCCATACAACGTCTCAAACCAACTTCCAGCAGCCCCGCCCACTTTTACGGTAAATACGCTCATACCTTTTAGCATAACTGTACGATCTCCCAAAAGACCTAAACAGACCCAAGTTTAGTTGAGAGTAGTTATTGTGTGTGTGTATAAGTCTAGAAGGCTTATATTCAAGTTCATATAAAGTTTTCTGGAAAAAAAATCTTGATCCAACGAGAAAATAGGGAAAGATTAGACCCTGCTACAATGAGAAAGAAGCATCAGCTGGACCCATGATTAGTAGTAGTTGTAGGTAGGTAGTGTACCTATGTGTTGATGATCCAAATTTTCCTTGAAATGCGCTGGCTTTTGCATACTGTGAGTGAGAACTCGGAAGTGCCCGAATTACCCCGCTGCCGGCCCGAATTACCCCACCCTACCTTACTGTTGATTTCAGCTCACATGGAACACCGGATTTCGTGCGCGGATCGCGGAGGTCATGTGCAGAGAAGCTAGCTCTGCACGTGCGCACACACGTGGTTTGAATTCAGTTTCGAGACTAAAATTAGTGTTTCTGTGTTTGAGTGGAAAGATGGCCAATAGGCCTCCTGTGTACGAAGATAATAGCCATGTTGGAGTACATTCTAGTGGAGATGGATGTCAAACGACAGAAATAGCTTCTTCCAGAGTTGTTTGTCAAATTTTGAACACTGTAAGTGGATCATCGGCAAGTGTTTATTTTGATTCTCAGCCTCATTCCTCTAAGTGCTCTGATGTAAGTAATCATTCCCTCTGGCATGATAATGATACCAGTGTCACATGACTGTGCACATACAAGAAATTATGCACTGTCTACATATGATGATAATCTAGCTTTTTTCTCAAATACAGATTGTGAACAATGAGCTAGCTGTAAAATATTCTGTGAAAGTGTTTTACCCCCAGTACATTGGTGGTAATTCCACAGTGGAATGGACCTCGAGTGAGTTCAAAACTCTGAGCCTCATGCGTGAAACACTTGTTGTTGATTTGAAGCAACATGTAACAAACGAAGATTTTCTCTTAGGATATTTTGAGCCGGGTCACAGCTTAAAGGTAAACAGGCTAGTGATGAAGACCTCAAAAGAATGTATACTGAGCATCGTACACGAAAAGCTATTTATTTGTGGGTTAAGCTTTAAGTAAAGTCAAAAGCAAAGGCAACAAAGAGGCCATCTGGTGACTCTGCATCTGATGATGCCCTGCCTACTAAACGGTCACGTGTCTATGACTCTCACCTTCAAAAGATGACTGAGTTGGAAGAAATTTTGGATAAGTTGAAGTCCAAACACAACCAAAGTGAGTACACACCAGAGCAGTTTCACTGTTGGGTAAATCTCATCCAAATGAAAAAGCATGAGAAACTAGTAGTATGGTTCCAAGTCCAGGAAAAAGGATTCACTTACGTACTCAATGCATTGACCAACTGACTAAATGGCATAAATTGATGGAAGATGGAGTGATCTCAGAGGAGGAATATAAAGAAATGCATAAGACTATCTTGAGTGACATTAAGGTTAAGGGGTACATTCTGTTATGAATATTTAATGAGCAAGAATGAAAAGTTTCTTTTTGGCAAATTACTGCAGCAATTTCCTGCCAAATTTTAAACAACAGCTTAGACAGTTATTCTTTTTAACTTTCAGGCCTAAACAGTGAAAAGACAACCTTAGCAGGCTTACTACACTCAGAGATACCAACAGAAAGAGTAGCCAAAAATTTTTGGCGTCAGTTTATTTCAAGAGGCAACATTCCAGATCGACTATGGGAGCGTTCGACGCTTATTTCCAACTCTCTGCAGGGCCAGATCTATTCGGTTGGCTTCTCTTTCTTATAGTATGAAAAAAATGGTAGTTCAAACATACTTCTTGTCGTGATTCTGCAGCAGAAGCGAAGATAAAAGCTGCCGTTTCTCTGTCGTTGAACGTGCTGTCAAATTTCTTTTTAGATCTGGCCCTGCCCACATACAATCCGGTTAAAAAGAGCCACTTTATACGGTCACATGCGGGAAAATTTGGAAAAAAACTGACGCCAAAAAATCATGCCAACGGTTTTGCACAAGTTGCGGTTTGCTCCGCACTAAAATAACTACGCGTGCTCATTAAAATATTCATGAGCAAACAGTAGCCCGTAACCTTAAGAAATTTTGAACATTGTCAATCATAATGGTTTCTTCAGGATTTCTTCACATTCATTTGACTAAAAGTTAGCATGCATTAGTTTTGCATACGAAGTATAATAGCAATAACATTTTATTTTATGTGTTAATATCATATCCTGCATGTTCTATCCATTTCCTGCATTGTGAAGCACCGCAGATTGAACAACTTTTGTAAAGAATTGCATGTTCATCAACTGAAGGATTTCATCATGGTTTTTTAAATAATATTTGATGTAGCTAAACATTTCCTCACATGGATTATAGTCTGGGCTGTATGGTGGTAAGTAGATTAACAAAATCCCTGCTGCTCTCAACACTTCTTTCACCTCATCCACATGGTGAATAGAACAATTATTCATTATGAGGATTGACCTTGGAGAACTGCATATTGGAGATTAATATTCCACGCAGGAAGTCAAAAAACTTTTCACCATTTGTAGTACCAGAGAATACCTCATGAGCTAGTAGTCTTTGAGAAGAAACAGCTGCTACAGATGACATACTGCCTAAGTGACGATGATTGATTGGAGGAAAACTTCGGATTTGATAGCCAAACTTTCAAATTTGATCACGCCTATCTGATCCAGTTTCATCGGCACCCAAACAAAGAAATCAGTTGGATAGTACATCACCTGTGCCATAAATGCACCTCCGTAACTGATGCATCGCTGCTTGGCTACTTAAACTATTTTTTTCCTTTTGTAACCATATTCCTGAAGTAGTCTACAGACTGTTGATCCAGACACAGATACTCCAGTAGCATATTGAATTTTTTGGCATATCTCATTCAAATAAAGCCCTGGATTCTCCATAAGTAAGCCAATAATGCATGTTATTCATCAAGCTTTCTTGTTTCAGGACTTTTCCCTGAGCGTTTACGGGGAGATAGATCATCCTCTAGAATGTATCTCTTGTACAAACGATATGCACTTCCAACACCAATTTGTAAGCATCTGGCGATATCTCTAAAGTGGAGACCCATGCCCAGTCTCTGCCAGACAACTCTGATTGCAATATCTCTGCTGTAAGCAGTCTTTCGTAAAGGCTCAGCTGCAGTGGTGTAGCCAAACTAGGGCCTGTGCCCTACCATTAGTTCACCGTGCCCTGGCAATCAGCTGGCAGTCTGTTCATTCAGCACAAACTCAGCGACAAGACTGTAATTTTAATGGCTGGGAAGGATAACTGACACTAATAATGACTGATGTAGTAAGTTCAGACTGCTCAGAACTTCTAAAATGGCATTTTCAATGCCAAATCCTCGAAATTTTCGCCATGAAATGAAACGGTAAAGGTCGTCTAGCTAAAAAGGGCGTAGCTCAATTGCTTCAGTGCCCTAACTGTCTAGCTACGCCACTGCTCAGCTGAAGTCATATTGAGTCAACAAGTTTTAAATTTAAACTTTCTGCGTAAATATACACACCCGCCCCGCACGCGCGCCTGCCCCGCACCGCATACCGGGGGCTAATTTTTATCTGACGCACCCTTTTGGGACTTAGAAATTTTTTGCACGGTAACTCCTAGGAAGAGGTCGTCACAATAAAATAGGTTTTAGAGCTTGAAGTTAAATTTTGACTCTTCCAGTGTTTGCATTGTACTGTCCATCTGCAGATATAAATCATAAAGAGATAGACAGCTACAGATCCAGGCTGCTTAACTCATGCAGTGCATCTTATTAGGCTAGACTAGCTAGCTGTTTATGTAGTAGCAAGTGTAGGCCTAGTACAGTTTGACAGAGGTATAGTAGTAGCTTGCATGCAAGCTTGACTATCACCGCTGTAAATTATATTAGCTATAGTATGCCTTTGAAAGCAAATGCAATAACTCATAAAGTATTGCAACAGTTAGAACTTGATCGATCATGGGCCCGGCGGCACGGTCGATCTCTTTTGAGCCACTATCTTGATGTGATTCTAGTTCAAAAGTTTACATTGATCAGTATCCTAGTAGGCTGAATAAGGCATCCAGCTCAATAAAACTTGTTACATCAGAAAAGTTATTTCAGGTTCATCGTCTGACTCTTTATGTTCAAGCGAGCCGGCTTAAACTTCACAACTTTGTAGTGCTGAGTCACTAGCAAGTATGCCGCATTCAATTGCAAGCATTGATTCAGCTATAGTCATTATGTAGAAAATTAAAGCAGGCACACACGAAACTGACACAGTAAAGCAATGCTAATGAACAAAGTGAAACGGCTCAAAGTCACAGGCTGAGACTGTAGCTAGCTAGCTAGTCTAGTTAGGATGCACTGCATGCATGAGTGGAGCAGGATCAGATTCTATAGCCGCCGGTCTCTCTCTTTATTTTTTATATCCACAGATGGATCCATGGACAGTACACTCACTATTTTATTGTGACGACCTTTTCCTAAGAATTCTACCCCAAAAATTTTCTAAGTGGGTGCGTCAGATAAAAATGAATCCCACTATGCAACGAGAAGCCCCGCGACCTTTGACCCGCGATTAACCCTGTGACTATGGCATTTTACTTAGAAAAAAAACATGCATGTCAAGCTCGATTGATCATGTTGATGTGCACAGCATAGCTGAAAAGAATGGATTGCTAAGAGGGTAAGTAAAGAATTCTGTTCTACTGCTAATTTAAGCTTACTAACATTTTCCAAGGCCATCTGGCACAATAATGCCAGGATATACCAAGTTTAGCTTGAGTCTGAGCCTCAGTGGTCTGTAGATACTGGTTTGTTTTTCTGTGGCCTACTTCACACACAGATCAGGCCTTAGGGTGCTCAAAGTCTATGTCTGAAGATATTTTTTATACTGCATAAAATTTGAAAGGAAGAGAAGAGCTTGGGCCACTGAATATTCTATCACTAGGCAGCAGGGTGCATTAATTGTATATGTCTCTTTTAATCTGTGCACGTGTGCACGTGTGTGTGTGTGTGTGTGTGTGTGTCACTGTGGGTGGGTGTGAGTGGGTGTGCAATAAGAAAGCAAATCCTTAGAGTACTATGCATGCCATCAGAAGAATCTCATGTGGTTTAGTTTTTAGCTAGCTACTGTATGCATGGATGAGAAACATTGGGGACACTTGTATATGAGTCTGATTCACTTTTCTTAGTTGATTTCAAAACTGTCTGCATATACTTGATACCAACATTGATAGCTATGCATATTGAGCTATATTCTCTGACTTTTAAATTTTGCCTGGGACTGAAGCAGCTAACGAAGTAAAACTCTGAACAGCTTGGACATTCCCAATGAAGATAAATAATAATTACAAGGAGTGTGGCTCGCTTCGCTCGCCACGCTCCTTGCTTGTGTATGAAGTATACTGATATTTACTGTTAGATGCATGCATCTGCATAGTAATAACTGGGCATTGAAAGGTAACCAATGTCCATGCTGCATTGCATGCACTTTATAAGTCTTCATTGCAATTAATTTTGGCCAGCTCAGCAATTTACCTAGTTACGTGACGTCACAGACGACCCTTTTCCGACTTTCGCCATTTTTGTAATCTGCTGGTAAAGAAACTCGTTATCTGGCTAGCTGTGTTTCGTGTACAGCGACAGAGATGCAGACTCCTAGAAGCGAAAACTCTTCCCTTGCTGCTCTTCTTTTGTGAAAGATTGGCTGCTCTATCACGCTTCTTTGTCAGATGCGGATGCCACTGGTAAGCCTTGTCAGCGATCTCAAAAACAGTCAGCCATACTTGTAGCGCCTGTGATTCTATCCTGGGCTAGCACTATCTAAGCTAGCTGTCTAGGCACGCTTTTCATAGCTTGTGTTCTCCACAGTCTAGAGAAAAGGCAGCTTTTAGTTCGAGGTCACATCACTTCCGGTGACCCTCCGTAACACACGGACGGACGGACGGACACACGGACAGACAAAACTTTGCTTATAATATGATAGTCATAATGTCATTTGGTCCATAAACCACAATTATATGTTATTATTAACCCTCGGCGTGTGAAACACGCCGAAAGGGTTATAGTAGTCGTTTTTTCCGTGTGTGTGTGTGTGTGTGTGTGTGTGTGTGTGTTCACTCTTAATCTGAAGAACAGCAAGTCTACTCTGAAAATTAAGGACATAAGCATATGGAGTACTGATGTTCATCTAAAAAAATATGTGTATCAAAAACTAAAAGCTTATAGTTCTTGAGCTATGCCAGGATTTTCAGTCCGAGCCATCGCTCGGGCGGCCATTTTGGCTACGCGTGGCCCCACCCACTAGTCTATAGCACTACGTATACGTATATGTACTATAGCGAGCTAACGAGAGTTGCCTGATCGTGCGCTAGCTGCACCTCGCTAGAACACTGGAAGTCTGAGATAGCGACACTGACTCTAGTATAAATGCTTAGACGTAACAGAGTATTTCTAGTCCAAGCGCTTGTGTTTTGCAAACTCTGCAGCAAGATAGCTTGTGATAATATTATGATCGCGATGTTGCCACGCCCATGCACAGTACAGTCTA
>CAXIPT010000210.1:0-10116 GCA_964030475.1 Tethya wilhelma
TTCCAAATAACGCACACTTGAATATGGAAAGGGTGGTTAGGTTAGCTAGGTAATGAATAATGCATGATTTTCCGCCCAGCTAAAAATGAGGGTCTAGAAAAACTGGTGCACTTCTGGTGAAATTCTGGAATGCAACTTCGTCATTATTCACGTGCAGCCTGACCTCAAAACTTTATACGGATGAGTCTTACAGCATTTCACGACAAGTTTCAAATACAAAGCAACTCCTTTTTTGTGTCCAAGCAGGAGACTTTACAGTGAACAACAAGCCTTGAGAAAAGAGTATTATTATAGTCAGTAAATAATCTTCACTGAATAGATTAGGATAGAATAGATGCAATTTTCATATATAGCTCATGCCTTTGTCTTATATGTTCCATTCAGAGATGGAAGCGCTAGATGTCAATGGCACGTTTTGAGTTTCAACAGGTTTCAAAACACACACACACAAAAGTTCTGCAGACTGGTCAGTTTACAAGTAACAATTTTTTGCGACTTCCAAAATCAACGCAATGTCATGTGACATTTTAGTCACATGACTTCATGTAAGCAATCTGATCGGCTATGCCCAATTTTGAGCAGAGAACAAAGTGTGTGCTAGTTTTTCTAGACCCCCATTTTTCACTGGGCGGAAAAAGGCATGGTCTAGGACCTGACTATGGTCAAACATGCATGGATCTGATGGGATCAATTGAGGTGTTCTGGTCAATAAGAGGTAAAAATTTTTTTTCTAAAGTATTGAGAATCGCATTTAAATAATATTTGTTGTAAGTCTTCTGCACGTGCTGCACGGCAATTAAGTTTGCGGGAATTTGTTTATTTCAAGAAGAGGCCCAAGAGCTCAATGAAGACTGGCATTTTCTTCCTTTTTCACAAAGACGGTTAGCGTTTTTCACCCCTTTTACTATACTAAGTCTTATAAGCATTTTTTCTAGCAAAAATAATGTAGTACTTATGCAGTTTGTGTCAACAAGAAGTCACAGATAGCAATCAAGCTATTCAGTGTGAAGGTAACTGCATGTTCAAACTGCTTTCACTGCACTTGCGGTTTAAGGCTTCACTTTGACAATTATAAGAGGCTACATGGATGATTCTCACAAAAAGTACATACTGTGATCAAAGCCTACCAGCATTCAGCAATATAAATGCTACAAGTACAAAAAACATTAGAAACGTAATGCAAACATAGGAATGGCCAAATCGTAAATAAGTGAGCTATCAAGATAAGAATGGTTGTGAGATTGAGTGAGGAGTTCATTTCAGTGCGTCACATATGTTCATATATCCCTAGCTCAATGACATTGTAGACACAGGAATGAACTCACTCAATCTCACAACCATTCCTAATATCTCGTTTGCTCACTTTTTAACGATTTGGCCATTCCTATGTTTGCTTTACATTTCTAATGTTTTTTGTACTGTTTGTTCTATTTTTTTCTTCGAATAACGTCTGCATGTAGCCTGGCTTTGTATCTGCTATGATGCTGTCTAAGGCAATAGTTTAGTAGAAGTCTCTAGCTGTGAGCTGAGTACTTGCCAACAGCCTATGAGCCTGGCTACAGACACTTCAAGTCTTGAACAGCTGAAACAATCAGTGATTCAAGCTGAGCCTCTAATTCAGCTGACTTCCCTACTGACAGCTATGAACAGAATTAATACTACATTGATCTGGAAAATATCTGTAGAAAGAAGAAAAAAAAACTGAACACAGAGAAAGAGAGAACAGATAGAACTTGGTAACTTGCAAATAACGCACAATGGAAAGGGTCATTAGGCTAGCTAGCTAATGATTAATGCTTGAGTTTACAAACAATGGTATTGGTTGCCATACGGAGAAGCGTGTTTCGCCTTGTATCTATAGCCATTCAATGGGAGACTCGAGCACATGATACCAAAAGCATGTGAAGACAATGGTACCAAGTTTAGAATCAACTTCTGAAAGTGAACAGTCTTCGAGATACGCTGAAATAACATATATAGAAGAATAAGGAGAGGTTTGACATAATTATTTTAGTTTGGTACCTTACCGTTATGGGCCGCTGATTTTTAGGCTTGTTAGAAAGAGAATGAGCTAAATAGTAGCTTTAGAAGCCTTTTTATGCCAAGTGCTCAGTTTTTGCAGTTATTTGTGTGAATATTTGTATTGCGCTAATGGGCCATCCGTGCCATTCCTATGTACCCAATACTACCGTACTGTGAATAGACGTATACCCAAGCTCACAGTTGCTTCTTGCGGACAGACCTTTTTGGAATATTCTGTGCCTCAAACAATACAACTTGTGCATTCATGTGGAATAAACTTGTTTCTCATTTGGGAACTAATGATATAATACTGTAATGTCTTGCATGGTTCGTATTCATACTAAATTTGGCTGCACAGATAGCTGTGGGTGGCAGAATAAGAACAACTATGTTGGTTTTTTTTTGATTTGATTATGAGTATCTATTCAAGGATTGCATGATTATTATAAATTCCTTGTAGATAGGCATGACCGACTGATAGGGCAATTGAGAAACATTAATTTTGAAGAATGTGTACACTCCACAGGAGTGGTATCAACATGTCCATGACTGCACTTACTTCAAACTTTAGAGTAGAAATAATCAAAATTAAACAAGAATGGTTTTGGGATCATAGGAATCATCTTTGTCACTGAAAGGATCATATAAAACTGATAATGGAGTACCACTATAGAGTTCAGTAAAGTTATGTGTTTCAACTTTGGAAGATCTTGTGTATGGTTTTCTAGTCAAGAGAGAACATCAAAGAGAAGTATGAGCGAGATATACTATCTGAAACACCATGTAGAGTCTCCTTTTACAAAAAGACTCACATCAGCTTCCATCTTAATCATTTGCCTCCTCTAGATCTGTTGTACCCAAGTTACCCACTCCCCATCTAAGCAACTAAGGCAGCTGACCTTAAAAAATTAGCATCACAATATTTGCCTAGTAGTGTACAAGAAATGTACAGTTAAGGAAGACTGAGGGCAGAGAGTGAAAGTAATTAAATAATATTCCTTGCTTGCATGCATGTAGTGACTCACTCATTCAACTTACAAGCAAAAAGTGATTACACATTGTACTATGTGCACAAACTGTCATGAACATTACACTTGCATAATTTGATCTGTATGACAAGACTTAGTACTTGCAGCTTGTCTTCAAGACTGCATTTTTGACAATATTTAAGCCTCGGCGCGTGCGTAGCACGTGCAGAGGGTTACGGTAGTCGTTTTGTCTGTCTGTCTGTCTGTTCAATCGAAATCTCAAGAAAGAGAGCTCTAGCTACAAAAGCGATAGTACTTACATTCATAAATGTGAATGATCTTGTAGAATTACATTTTTTGCTGTCCAAAACGCTGTTGTTGCTGAGATTTGAGGCTTTTGTGCTTCTTTTAGTGCTTAGCTTCGAGGCCACGCCTACTGATTTAGCGTGCGTTATTTAGAATCAGAGCAATGCTCACTGCCACAACGATTTACTGCTGAGACTGCTGCTGCGTATAATCATGCATTGGCAAGGCTAATTCCTGTCTGTATATCCAAAGAACACTGACAGTGACTAACAGCAGCAGCAACAGCAGTGCAATGCTGCTTGTGCTCTTGGAAAGACAAAGGTTGGCTTGCTTTCTGCATGTATACATTTTTTAGTCTTCCTGTGGCTGACTCAGGTCAATGACTTAGTAGTGAGAGTCTCAGGTCAGCTCCTGGCTACAGGCTAGAATTTGAGGTTGGTTGGATGATGAGATCATACATTCATGTTGTGCATCATGCTAGCTGTCAGTTGATTGCGCCGAGGCTTATGCACCTTGGTGCCTTCATTCTTTAGAGTAGTGTATCCTTCAGGAGGTAGTCATCTAATTCTTTCTGAAGTTTAGCCTTTATATAGTTAAAAAGGAATGCTATATATGTAATGTCATATGCATATGGTATATACACGAAATTTTTTGTTGCCCAAATATTATGTTATTAATTTTACTTACACAATCTTGGAAAAGACATTGGACAGACAAAAGTTGAGTGACTTGACTCTGATGTAACATTAATTTTGGTTTGTTTTTTGTAATTACAGGCTTTATAGCAAATTTTGCACAACTAGTTGTCATGTAGCAGATGATGTACACGGTACAAAACAACTTGCAAAAAGAACACTGGTCAAAGAGTGACTCTACAAAAATGGACACGTGGAACATGGTTCTGTGTCAGTGGAGGTGGCCACATTCATTCATGGCAACCACTTTACAAGTATGTTAATTTATTTAATAATAGTATTACAGTCTATTTATAATTAGATCTGAAGGTCCAGCTCAGGTATACTGTATGGTTCGTGTCAGAGTTTGGAGCACAAGGAAGGGAGAAGATTACGATTGTATTCGACAATATGTGCCATCTTTACAACCTTAGCTACATACTTAATTGTTCTTGACCTTTTCAAGTTTTGAATAAATTTATAGACATCACAAACACAATTTTAGTAAGTTATGTTTTAACTTTAGGATTTAATGCTCGTCTGTTGCTTAAATAACAGTAAGAAATGTAAATTTTCCTCCGTTTAACCATCCTATGGAGGTAAATGTGGAAGTGGCACTTTTGCATTGCACATGCAGAGAATCTTCTTGTGACGGCTTAACTATGCAAAAGTCTGTTCACATGCCATTGTGTTGAACTCAGGGTTCTTCTCTTTCAGAGACGTGGAAGAATATAGTGACCGACAAGTTGGATCTACATGATTCTTCAAGTGTAAATCGTCATCTATGACCTCTTGCCGAATAGTTGTCGCAAGGTGCTTATGTGCTACCTTACGTTTTTATCCTACCATGCACACTCCACTTGTGAAGCTTTAGCCTATTTAAACAAAGAGGGATTTTAGTTGCTGACATTGTGAGACCAGGGAATTGGTCAAGAGAATGAACATTCCAATATTTTTATAACGAACCATACACAGCTTTATAGCAAGGTGGAATTGATGATTTTACTACTATTTGAATGATGTGCTATATGATTGGCAATGACAGGAATGGGCAGTGCAGTAAAAGAAAAGAACAAAGCATTGTCTTAATTTAGTTTACGTCGACAAAACTGGTTTTTTCAATGATTCATGTTAAGTAGGTATCAAGACCAGGTGAAAAATCTGTGGGTATATGAGAGAGGACTCATACTCCCTTTTATGTAAGCATTCAGGTCATGCTATTCCACCATCGATAATATATACAAGGGTTAGAATACTAGAATCATTAATGGCAGGTGCACCTCCGGGAACCCAGTTTGCTGCAACACCTAAAGAATGGATGAACCAAAACATTTGTTGGCGATAGATTGATTGTTTTATTGAAAGCTTTCCAAGTGCGAAGGCCATTCTCTAAATTTTACATGATGGTCATACCTCAAACCTTATTGAAAAAGCTCTATAAGAGCGATATAACCACCTCCTCTTGTTAACTTCTGATTGTACTTACATTAATCTTTAGCCTTTACACGTAAAATCTGTAATATCCCGTTTTAAAAAACACTTTAAAGCAAGCATATGAAGAAATTTACCCTCAAAACAGCCATATCCTCCTTGAACTGCAAATTAGTATACCTTTTGATCCAGCAGGTGCCAATTAGTGAGAACTGAGGACCAAGGTGCGACTATCACTGCTCAATGTACATGAGTAATGCTACCAAGAACCTTCAAACTGAACTTTCATCCAATTTTGCCGCACTATAAACTCACTTTTTCTTAACACAACTATTGGCAAAAAGTAAGCTAAAGCTCTAAACAACATCACCACGTGTTGGAATTTTTCATTAAATTCTTATAATTGGAGAAATTTGGAAAAAGGTAAAGGGTTGTTGGATCTGCCAGCTCAGTTGCAATACATTGAATAGGTAGAGTTGTCTCTTTCAAGTGAAATTTGCCTCGGGAAAATAAGACAAATACCAAACATATTAAACATCATCAGATAGAAGGAGGACTGAACAACCTTAGAATGAGTTGGAAAATTTGAAATATCAATCATAGAAAAGAATATTCAAGAAAAACATGCAAATGATAGACAATTTTGGCCATTTTCCATTGTCAAAAGGTGTGACAAGCTGTGAATTGTCAAAAATGATCACAAATTTCTTCATATGTTTTGGGAAGTATTCCAAATTATAACTGCTCTTCATTTCGCCCCCTCACTCGATTTTCTACATGCAATCATACAAGTAAAGTACCAATTACATTTCTGTGTTTAAGGCCTACCGTACTGGCGCATTGTTAAGCGCATACGCTTATATTTCCACAGGAAGAGAATAGGCGCTTAACAGCGAAATGCGCATAATGAGATACACTGCCATGTGGTTTCAAAGGGAGGTCAAGGCAATGATGGCCTGGGAATTTTTCGGAGAGGGTTATTTGAGCACAACTTGTCTGCAAGAGCGTGTGGACTCTTTTTATGGGTGAAGTGTTGTCTACGTGTCTAGAAGCTGATCCTTTCCCTGTGTCAATAGTGAAAATCATAGCGCTTAAGTGTCAAGAGCAACAACAAGGCGTGCACTTATATTCGAGTGTGCGCTTATACACGAAGTGCGCCTAATAACGCGCCAGTACGGTATTAAAGTTAGATTTTTTAATCAGTCATCAACTCTACTCTCTGTTAGCTCTAACTATGCTAAGCCCTCAAGTTTTGCAGTGAGTATTTGTATTCTGATAATGTTATTGCCATGGGAATATTGAGAGCTCGCACATTAAATTTGAACTTTAATTTACACAATGGTCTTTGAGAATAAACCGAGCACAACCTGAGTTACAAGCACAGTATAGTAATAGGATTATGCATGCACCCAGACACAGTTTCTAGTTGGTAAGTTAGCTACTGCATGTCATGCCTGTTTTATAAGGGCTACTTTTCATTTGAAACTACTCAGAGTAAAAAGCCTGTCCTTCCCAGCCCTGTGGAAACAAATACTGCTGTTTCAAAGCAAGCACTGACAATAAATTGTGCCCGGGAAGATACCCCTGGTGCATCTTTTCAGCCTCCATTTGAGAAAAACACGATCAAACTTTGTTGGTGGCTCCACATCACTGTTCCTACTTCTATGAAAAAGCCAAAATTTTAAGAAGTAATTATAAGCTATGATTACAATAGTGTAGCTGCTTATTTCTTAGGATTCATGAGGCTTTTTTATTAGCAAAGCTGATCTTGATGGCATATCTCTTTAAAATAAATTTTCAAGGTGACACCGTCTGTACCCATAAAGTAGTGTGGAAAATGGAGAAATGTCCACCTTTCTTTGTGTAACATAAGCACATGCATGACCTCAGCGCTATTATCGGTGGTCTGACATGCCCACGCACCATGTTTCTAGGGAAATTTCCAACTTGCAAAAGACACAAAATATCAACTTTTATGTCCAGATTTTTACACAAACAGGTAGCGCTAATGGATATCTAGCTATACTGAGCACGCTAGAATTTTTTTTCTGAATAGCAGCTTTTTCACTGACTTCCAGTTTTCTGCCTATCGCATCTATTTCAACACAAAGTAGAACGATCGAAGAACCAAAAAGGAGGTATACCTACTTATTTTTAGCTGCTAAACAATTCTACGTATCGTTTTTTACCATTTCTTGGCTGCTTTCACTGTCTTTGTTTGATTTTTTTTGACACACCCACTGATCTAACCAACCAGGGACAAATAAATAGAAAAAGAATACGTACTTCTAAAGAGCTGATGTCAGGCAGTTTGTGTTCTAAATTTGGCACTCTTGCAGTGATCACAAAGAGAGATTTTACAAAAAGCATAGCTGAGGCAGAGCCTCTATTAAATTTTCAACTTGAAGTTGCTATACAATCAATACTAGATAGCAAACTGGAGTAATGAGTCTTTAAATTTATGCTATTTCTACTTCAACTGAACTTTTTTGATCTGACAGTGTTGATTTATACTTTATAGGTCCAGCAGTCTAAGGTTTAAAAGGTGAAGGGCCAAAGAAGCTGCTCCTTTGAAGTGGATTGTCTGCCTACGCAGTTTATTTAGTATTGAACGTGAGTAGAAAATAATTTGTACACGTGGCAGATCAGAGTGAAATCTTTTGTGATCATGGTAGCTGCTACAGAACGGCCAGCTGAGGTGAAATATGGTTGGTGACAAGGAGAGCAATTAAGGAAACAGTCAGTGAAGTTAGCAGACCAGTCTGACCTCCAATAATACCGTTAGCAGACCAGTCTGACCTCCGAGTATGACTGGAGGTCAGACTGGTCTGCTAACTTCACTGACTGTTTCCTCTCTAATTGAAGAGCACCGAGATGAAATGAGCCACACTGCTTTGTCGTTTGTTTCTCAAGATCCAAGCCTCTGTCTTAGCTTCAGTCATGCTGGTGATGCTTCCATACTGCTGTGAATCTCTGGGACTAGCTCAAGTTCTGTTCTGAAAGGAAGGTAACCCAATATAGGCTGTAAATTATCATGTACCATATAATGAGTGAACTGATTTGCTAGTGTTGTGTATGGTCTGTAGCTCCATGTGTCTACTATTACCATGAAATGTGATTCTGCATGCATCTACTCTGTGTGTGTGCTAAGTATGAATGTTAGAAGTGAGTTTTTTTAGAAAACATCATTATGGAAAGGTATATACACTGGAGTACAACAAAAACGACAAAAATTACCAGGCTATAGCTGTTTAGGGTACTTGACTTGTGTATGTTTGTCTCACTTCTTGTATCATTCTTCTTTTAGTATGGCGTCTGTACACCTTGAAGTACTGAGCAGAGCACTTTTCATATGCAGCAGAGATTCTACACATTGCCAGAAATCGCTGGACATTTCTCATTGTACTTAGCCAACTTTCGCTTTATTAGAATAGCCATTTTATATGGAGAGAAAGCTTATGCAGGCTAAAGTCGACTTACCTTGAAAAAGGACTGTCCTTAGGAGATGTAAAGAAAGTCTCTAGGCACAAAAAAGTAACCGTTGCTCTTCTCTGGAATTTTCCCTGAGCCCACCCTTGTGGTAGCTACTTTTCCCATTGACTCCAATACAAAATGGCTGAACTCTTGAACTTTGACTTGGGAATCTGACAAATCTGAGGTAAATATTCAAAACCTTGAAACACCATTTCAGAGACCAATGGTCAAAGTTCACTAATACAGCACTGCATGACCTTCAGCTCCACCTCATATTTTTCCTCGAGGCTCTGAAAACACTTTAGAAAGCAGTATCTGCGCATGCGCAAATACGTTTCTGCAAGGCCAAGTGGTTGGGGTCAAAGTGCACGAATGCAAATTATTATGCACTGCAGATATTACCGCGAGCACGTGTAATAAAATACAAAATTTTCCAGTCATGTTTATTTTCATTTCAGATACAACAACCAAGAAGAACACAAAAAATAATTCTGTCTATCCAGTGAAGGCTGTTGAGAACTAGACTGCATGCTTGTGTCTAGAGTCCTACTAGCTCATATTGAAGCAGCATGTCCACTGGAGTCTTGTGCTCTGTTTCTCTAATAACAATAAAAAAATAAACAAGATATGAAAACATGGAGATACAGTCAGAGCAATTAACAACAGTGTGTGAGTGAAACTTGGATCACCGGTCAGAGCAAATAGAAACAACAGTGTAAGTGTGTGTGTGTGTGTGTGAAACTCTGCCTATATACAAGACACGAAAGCAGGTCGCTGGTCAGAAACAACAGTGTAAGTGTGTGTGTGTGTGTGTGAAACTCTGCCTATATACAAGACACGAAAGCAGGTCGCTGGTCAGAGCAAATAGAAACAACAGTGTGTGTCTGTGTTTGTGTGAACTTTGCCTACAAGACCCGAAAACAGGTCGCCGGTCAGAGCAAATAGAAACAACAGTGTGTGTGTATGTGTACTCTGCCTACAAGACCCGAAAACAGGTCGCCGGTCAGAGCAAATAGAAACAACAGTGTGTGTGTGTGTGAAACTCTGCCTACAAGACCCGAAAACAGGTCCCCAGTCAGAGCAAATAAAAACAAGTGTGTGTGTGTGTACTCTGCCTACAAGACCCGAAAACAGGTCACCAGTCAGAGCAAATAGAAACAACAGTGTGTGTGTGTGTGTGTGTGTGTGTGTGAACTCAGCCTACAAGACCCGAAAACAGGTCGCCGGTCAGAGCAAATAGA
>CAXIPT010000212.1:0-10057 GCA_964030475.1 Tethya wilhelma
CACACACACACACACACATACACACAGTCACATACACATTGTGTGTGTGTGTGTGTGCATGAGACTGTGTGTGTGTGTGTGTGTGTGCACATGTGTGTGTATGTGTGTGTGGGTGTGTGTATACTAGTGTGTGTGTATGTATTACTCTCCCACTTTATTTGTGTGTGCTCTCTAATTTATATGATACTACAACATGCTCTGATCTGTTTTTGTGTCAATCTCTTACTATATAATATGTGCATACTTAACACATTAATTTTGTTATTGATTTTATAGAGAGAGACGAAGATGATGTACAAAGCTCTGTTGGATAATGATGATGATTTTACAGGGTTTGATACATATTCTGAGTAAGTATTTCTATTTTATAAAATAATGAGATTTGTAGATGACGTTTTACCTTTTGTTTCACAGAGCTACATTCAAGCATCCTATTAACCAATCTGTTTGTAACAAACTGGTTAAAGAAGTACAAGGAAATAACCCTAGCTTCACTTCAGCTGACATTAGAGGTAACTGATTATATACATGACTTTTGACCAATCGAACTTAATCACTTTTGTTTTGTACCACTAAAGCTGCGGCCTACACATATTATAAAAGTGTTTCTCAAGAGGAGTCATTGAAAAGAAGAGGGGTTTACGGACAGAGGAAAATTCAAAGGTGCAGACGGGAAAGAGTTAATAGAGTAAGCACATACTTTGAGTAATGCTAAACACCTTTATAAAGTATTTTCCAAATCATGCAGTGCTGTGTGTGTGTGTGCGTGTGTTTGCGTGTGTGTGTGTGTGCATGTGTGTGTGTGCGTGTGTGTGTATGTGTGTGTGTGAATTTGGTAAATTAATTGCACTGTCTGTACTCTTTCTTATGATGTTGTAGAGGCTATTGCAGAGACAATCTGAGTTTCAAAGGCTTTCATACAGCGATTCAGACAGGGTAAAGTGGGAGAAAGTACTTGTGGTGAATATGGTGTCCAGCCATGAAAGTGGTGTGGATGAAAATGATGAGCCAATATTTTTGGTAAAGGAGCTTATATATGCGCATGAATTTATTATCCAAAAAGCAGTCACACCTGTTGTGCTACGTACACAAAACTGCTTATATCTTTATGCGCAAATATCGGATTCCTTTTTTCAGGGCAGATTGACATACTCCAATATTAGACGACTCACTGGATAAAATTTGGTTGCCATAGCAACCATATTCACCACCGCATAATTAATTATTCATAAGAATTCAAGAAATCACAATTATTCATGATATGCATGTCACATGACCAAATTAACTGGACGAACATGTTGAGGCAAGTTTGGTGAACATCTGTATGTGTTTCCATGGTAATATAGGCTATCGTTTAGGAGATAGACACATTACTTTAAATATCAAATAAATTAAGCATAGGCAGCCTTAACTCCCCTGAGATATTCCATGTGTTAAAAAAAATAAAATTTCACAAAAGTGTTTCTTTTGTACTGAAAAGTGTTTTCGAGGAAAAATAAACGTTTTTTGTAAAAATTGTTTTTTAGTGTCTTAAAAAATTTTCTAAGTCTTAGTCACTCAAAAACACAAAGTTCTTTATCTCTACCGTGAGAACACTTTGTTTGTAACTAACAATGTTTTTTACACCAGGAGAATGTTCCATGTGTAGAGAAAAGTAAAATATCACAAAAGTGTTTCTTTTGTGCTGAAAAGACTTAGTGTTTCCAAGGAAAAATAAACGTTTTTTACAAAAAGTGTACTTTATTGTCTTAGAAAATTTCTCAAGTACAGTGTAACCCAAAAAAACTAAGTTCTTTATCTCTACCGTGAAAAAACTTTGTTTTTCACTAGCAATGTTTTTTACACCAAGAGAAAGTTCCATGTGTTGAAGAAAGGAAAATTTTTTAAAAATGTTTCTTTTGTGCTGAAAAGTGCTTTCAAGGCAAAATAAACGTTTAGTGTACTTTATGGTCTTAGAAAATTTTCTAAGTCCACAGTCACTAAAAACACTAAGTTCTTTATCTCTTCCGTGAAACACTTTGTTTTTTACTAACAATGTTTTTTTTACCAAGAGAATGTTCCATGTGTTGAAAATAGTAAAATTTCTCAAAAGTGTTTCTTTTGAGCTGAAAAGAGTTTTCAAAGCAAAATACAGGTTTTGTGTACTTTATGGTCTTAGTCACTCAAAAAAACAAATTTCTTTTAGAGTGCTTTAAGGTCTTAGAAAATTTTCTAAGTTCCTAGTCACTCAAAAAAACTAAGTTCTTTATCTCTGGCATGAAAAAACATTGTTTTTTACTAATAATGTTCTTTACAACAAGAGAATGTTCCATGTGTTTAAAAAAGTAATATTTGTAAAAGTGTTTCTTTTGTGAAGAAAAATATCTTCAAGAAAAAATAAGTTTTTTGTGAATATTGTACTTTAGTGTCTTAAAATTTTTTTTTTAAGTCCATAGTCATTTAAAAAAACACAGTTCCTTATCTCTACCGTGAGAAAACTTTGTTTTTATCTAACAATGTTTTTTACACCAAGAAAATGTTCCAAGTGTATAGAAAAGTAAAATATCACAAAAGTGTTTCTTTTGTGCTAAAAAGTGTTTTCAAGGAAAAATAAACATTTTGCGTTCTTCATGGTCTTAGAAAAGTTTCTAAGTCCATAGTCACTCAAAAAAACTAAGTTCTTTATTTATACCGTGATAAAACTTTGCTTTTTACTAACAATAATTTTTACACCTACAGAATGTTTAATGTGTTGAAAAAAGTAAAATTTCTCAAAAGTGTTTCTTTTGTGTTGAAAAGTGTTTTCAAAGCAAACTAAACGTTTAGTGTACTTAATGTCTTAGAAAATTTTCTAAGCCCATAGTCACTCAAACAAACTAACTTCTTTAACTCTACCGTGAAAAAACTTTGTTTTTTACTAATGTTTTTTACACCAAGAGAATGCTCCATGTGTTCAAAAAAATAAAATTACACAAAAGTGTTTCTTTTGTGCTGAAAAGTGTTTTCGAGGAAAAATAAACGATTTTTGTAAAAATTGTTTTTTAGTGTCTTAAAAAATTTTCTAAGTCATTAGTCACTCGAAAAAACAAAGTTCTTTATCTCTACCGTGAGAAAACTTTGTTTTTAACCAACAATGTTTTTTACACCAAGAGAATGTTCCATGTGTAGAGAAAAGTAAAATTTCTGAAAAGTGTTTCTTTTGAGTTGAAAAGTGTTTTCAAAGCAAACTAAACGTTAATGTCTTAGAAAATTTTCTAAGCCCATAGTCACTCAAAAAACAAACTTCTTTAACTCTACCGTGAAAAATCTTTGTTTTTCACTAACAATGTTTTTTACACCAAGAGAATGTTCCATGTGTTTAAAAAAGTAATATTTCACAAAAGTGTTTCTTTTGTGAAGAAAAATGTTTTCAAGCAAAAATAAACCTTTTTTGTAAATATTGTACTTTAGTGTCTTAAAAATTTTTCTAAGTCCATAGTCATTTAAAAAAAACTAAGTTCTTATCTCTACCGTGAGAAAACTTTGTTTTTCACTAGCAATGTTTTTTACACCAAGAGAATGTGCCAAGTGTTGAGAAAAGTTAAATATCACATAAGTGTTTGTTTTGTGCTGAAAAGGGTTTTCAAGGCAAAATAAACCTTTTGCGTTCTTCATGGTCTTAGAAGTTTACTAAGTCCATAGTCTCTAAAAAAACTAAGTTCTTTATCTTTACCGTGAAAAATCTTTGTTTTTCACCAGCAATGTTGTTTACACCAATACAATGTTCCAAATGTTGAGAAAAGTAAAATATCACAAAAGTGTTTCTTTTGTCCTGAAAAGTGTTTTTAAGACAAAATAAACGTTTTTTGCAAAAAAGTTTACATTATGGTCTGAGAAAATTTTTTAAGTACATAGTAACTCAAAAAACTAAGTTCTTTATTTCTACCGTGAGAAAACTTTGTTTTTTACTGACAATGTTGTTTACACCAAGAAAATGTTCCATGTGTTGAAAAAAGTAAAATATCACAAAAGTGTTTCTTTTATGCTGAAAAGTGCTTTCAAGGCAATATAAACGTTTTGTGTTCTTAATGGTCTTAGAAAATTTTCAAGGTTCATAGTCACTCAAAAAAAACTAAGTTCTTTATCTCTGCCATGAAAAAACCCTTGTTTTTCACCAACAATGTTTTTTACACCAAGAGAATGTTCCATGCATGTGTTGAGAAAAGTAAAATATCACAAAAGTGTTTCTTTTGGGCTGAAAAGACTTAGTGTTTTCAAGAAAGAATAAACGCTTTTTACAAAATGTGTACTTTATTGTCTTATAAAATTTTCTAAGTACATAGTAACCCAAAAAAACTAAGTTCTTTATCTCTACCGTGAAAAAACTTTGTTTTTCAGGAGCAATGTTTTTTAGAATGTTCCTTGTGTTGAAAAAAGTAAAATATCACAAAAGTGTTTATTTTGTGCTGAACAGTGTTATTAAGACAAAATAAACTTTTTGTGAAAAAAGTGTACTTTATGGTCTTAGAAAATTTTCGAAGTCCATAGTCACTCAAAAAACTAAGTTCTTTATCTTTGCCATGAAAAAACCTTGTTTTTTACCAATAATGTTTTGTACACCAAGAAAACGTTCCATGTGTTAAGAAAAGTAAAATATCACAAATGTGACCCAATTTTAAAAAACCGAACAGATGTAGTAAAACTTTATTTGTAGTAATCGGCGATTGTAATTGTGTTGCAGGAAATTAATTTTTTTGCACCAATCGGGAGAGGCACACCTTGGTGAGCTGCAGACGTGATTTTACGGGCGGGGCTGCTTCCTTTGCTGAGATATAAGCGTTTGAATGCAGCTATGTCAGCCATGGCTAGCGTTAGTACACGGAATAGGTTGCCATGTTCATTGATTAATTATTCTGATAAGTACATGATGCAGCTGCTGCTGTGCATCTCATTATAATCTTGCATATTTAATGTGCAACAAAAAGCAATGCATTGTTCATGATCTACACACTTCTAGCAGAAAGAAATCTCTTCTAGATGATCAGAAGATGACCCACAGTGTTGCAGAATCGCTGGGCTATGCCAGGAGCTGTTTATCTGTGCATAATAATGATTGAATGTATTGTACATTGTGTATAATAAATTTGCAATGAAATTTGTGGGGGAAAAAAGCTAAGCGCTTCTTATTATGGGCAATAATATTAGCTAAACTGTTTCCTACAGTTAGAAAGCTATAGATGCATGCATTAATATTGGGCGCTTATTTCTACGCCATTTATAGCTTAGTTACTCTAGTTACAGCCCACCCGCTACATTTTTCTTCTTAGTAGACTTACTAACTTACTTTTGGTGAATCCTCCTGGAAGGCTCGCTGGTCTTCTTTGTCTTTAAAAAGGCTCATAAAGTAAGTTTTTCAACTAACTTCATGTATATTTTGATACTACACAAAAAATGTACCACAAACATAAATTGTTTGTAACACGGATAGTATACAGAGTTTGTGTACTCACGCTTAGCAACGTATTTGCTCACAATTTTAGCGAGTAAAATTGGAATGAACGGTCGGTATATTTGAGCTCATATCTCCAAAACTATAGCGCCTAGCCACTTCAAATTTGAAAAAATAGCTAGCTGCAATGACGTAGATTACAATGCAAGTGCTATCTCAAAATTCGCATATTACTACATCTGGCCGGTTTTCCAAAATTCGGTCACAAATGTGTTTATTTTGTGCTGCAAAGTGTTTTCAAGGCAAAATAAACGTTATTTGCAAAAAGTGTACTTTGTGGTCTTAGAAAATTTTTTAAGTCCATAGTCACTCAAAAACACTATGTTCTTTATATCTACCGTGAAAAAACTTTGCTTTTTACTAACAATGTTTTTTACACCAATAGAATGTTCCATGTGTTGACAAAAGTAAAATATCACAAAAGTGTTTCTTTTGTCCTGAAAAGTGTTTTCATGGCAAAATAAACTTTTTTTGCAAAAAGTGTACTTGATGGTCTTAGAAAATTTTCTATGTCCATAGTCACAAAAAAACACTAAGTTCTTTATATCTTAAGTGAAAAAACTTTGTTTTTGATTAACAATGTTTTTTTTACCAAGAGAATGTTCCATGTGTTGAAATTAGTAAAATTTCTCAAAAGTGTTTCTTTTGAGCTGAAAAGTGTTTTCAAAGCAAAATAAAGGTTTTGTGTACTTTATGGTCTTAGAAAATTTTATAAGTCCATAGTCACTCAAAAAAACTAAGTTCTTTTTGTGTACTTTAAGGTCTCAGAAGAAAATTTTCTAAGTTCCTAGTCACTCAAAAAACTAAGTTCTTTATCTCTGGCATGAAAAAGCTTTGTTTTTTACTAACAATGTTCTTTACACCTAGAGAATGTTCCATTTGTTTAAAAGAGTAATATTTCACAAACGTGTTTCTTTTGTGAAGAAAAATGTCTTCAAGAAAAGTAACGTTTTTTGTAAATATTGTACTTTAGTGTCTTAAAAATTTTCTATGTCCATAGTCATTTAAAAAAAAAACAAAGTTGCTTACCTCACCGTGAGAAATCTTTGTTTTTATCTAACAATATTTTTTAAACCAAGAGAATGTTCCAAATGTATAGAAAAGTAAAATATCACAAAAGTGTTTCTTTTGTGCTGAAAAGTGCTTTCAAGGCAAAATAAACGTTTTCTGAAAAAAAAGTACTTTATGGTCTTAGAAAATTTTCTAAGTTCCTAGTCACTCAAAAAAACTAAGTTCTTTATCTCTGGCATGAAAAAGCTTTGTTTTTTACTAACAATGTTCTTTAGACCAAGAGAATGTTCCATGTGTTTAAAAAAGTAATATTTCACAAACGTGTTTCTTTTGTGAAGAAAAATGTCTTCAAGAAAAAATTAACGTTTTTTGCAAATATTGTACTTTAGTGTCTTAAAAATTTTCTAAGTCCATAGTCATTTAAAAAAAACAAAGTTTCTTACCTCACCGTGAGAAATCTTTTTTATCTAACAATATTTTTTAAACCAAGAGAATGTTCCAAGTGTATAGAAAAGTAAAATATCACAAAAGTGTTTCTTTTGTACTGAAAATGGTTTTCAAGAAAAAATAAATGTTTTTTGCAAAAAGTGTACTTTATATTCTTAGAAAATTTTCTAAGTTCATAGTAACTCAAAAAAACTAAGTTTTTTATTTCTTCCGTGAGAAAACTTCGTTTTTTACTAGCAATGTTTTTTACACCAAGAAAATGTTCCATGTGTTGAAAAAAGTAAAATATCACAAAAGTGTTTCTTTTGTGCTGAAAAGTGCTTTCAAGGCAATATAAACGCTAAGTGTTCTTAATAGTCTTAGAATATTTTCAAGGTTCATAGTCACTGAAAAAAACTAAGTTCTTTATCTCTGCCATGAAAAACCTTGTTTTTTACCAACAATGTTTTTTACACCAAGAGAATGTTCCATGCATGTGTTGAGAAAAGTAAAATATCACAAAAGTGTTTCTTTTGGGCTGAAAAGACTTAGATTTTTCAAGGAAGAATAAACGCTTTTTACAAAAGTGTACTTTATTGTCTTATAAAATTTTCAAAGTACATAGTAACCCAAAAAAACTAAGTTCTTTATCTCTACCGGGAAAAAACTTTGTTTTTTATAAACAATGTTTTTTACACCAAGAGAATGTTCCATGTGTTGAAAAAAGTAAAATATCACAAAATTGTTTATTTTGTGCTGAAAAGTGTGAAAAAAGTGTACTTTATGGTCTTAGAAAATTTTCTAAGTCCATAGTCACTCAAAAAACTAAGTTCTTTATCTTTGCCAGGAAAATACCTTGTTTTTTACCAACAATGTTTTGTACACCAAAAAAACGTTCCATGTATTGAGAAAAGTAAAATATCACAAATGAGACCCAATTTTGGAAAACCCACCAGATGTAGTAAAACTTTATTTGTAGTAATCGGCGATTGTAGTGTAATTCGCGATGCGCGTGCGAAATTAATTTTTTTGCACCAATGGGGAGGGGCACCCCTTGGTGAGCTGCAGACGTGATTTTACGGGCGGGGCTGCTTCTATTGCTGAGATATAAGCGTTTGAATGCAGCTATGTCAGCCATGGATAGCTTCTCTCCGGTTAGTACACAGGATACGTTGCCATGTTCATTAATTAATTATTCTGATAAGTACATGATGCAGCAGCTGCTGTGCATCTCATTATAATCTTGCATATTTAATGTGCAATGCATTGTTCATGATCTACACACTTCTAGCAGAAAGAAATCTCTTCCAGATGATCAGAAGATGGCCCACAGTGTTGCAGAATCGCTGGGCTATGCCAGGAGCTGTTTATCTGTGCATAATAATGAATGAATGTATGGTACATTGTGTATAATAAATTTGCAATGAAATTTGTGGGGAAAAGAAGCTAAGCGCTTCGCAATAAGTATTAGCTAAACTGTGCATGCATTAATATTGGGCGCTTATTTCTGCGCCATTTATAGCTTAGTTACTCTAGTTACAGCCCACCCGCTACATTATTCTACTTAGTAGACTTACTTACCTCCTTGGTGAATCCTCCTGGAAGGCTCCCTGGTCTTCTGTGTCTTTAAAAAGACTCATAAAGTAAGTTTTTAACTAGCGCTTCAACTGACTTCATGCATATTCTGATACTACACTAAAATTGTACCACAAACATAAATTGTTTGTAACACGGGAGTTTGTGTACTCACGCTTAGACTAGCCACTAGGGAGAGAAGGTTAGCCACTTAAAATTTAACCCCTTTTCTACGAGTAAATCATGTGATCAGTTTGAGATTTAATCCTTTTTTTAGCGACCGTCCAGAATCTTTGTCTGTGCTCTGTGTCCCTTGGGCTGTGTTAGTGTATGCCAGGAGATCCAGAGTGATGAAGATCAACGCTGAACATTCAATGCAGGTAGACTTATAAAAATAAGAGTAGTTTAAGATCCATGGCTTGTATACATAAACTACATATAAAATTTGTAACAGGGTGTTATGTAACCTACAAGACAATATCTCAAGTTATTGAGTCAAATTGACAACAGCTTACAAAAACTTGTTTATTTGAAGTTTTTATTCTAGTACACTATACAGTTGATGTGACCATATGGCTGACATCAATACATCGTACTGTGAGACATAAGTCATGTTCAGGTCTTTACCTGATGTCTATGTTTGTGGCTGCTATGATGCTCTTCTATTTACTCAGTTAAAGGTTAGTTTAAGTTAAATTAGTCATACAGAATGATTTTTTTTCTTGGTAGAAAAGCTCATGTTGCATATTGTTTATCTCATCATATGCATAGTGTTATTGTGAGTTAGCTTGTTCCGGTCCCAGATTCGTTCTTTGCAAATGTTTTTTTGCGAATGACCGCGGCTAGGAGGAGCCTGGGAAAGCAGCTGTAAATTGTATAGTATCGTCTGTACTAGTTCTTAGCCTGTCCCGGCCTATAGACATTCGTACACTCAATCCTCCGAAATGGACACTTTGGGGACAGTATAAATTCTGTTTTTTTGTCCTTTGTGGAGAAGTTGTCCTCTTCTCAGAGGTTCTGTTTGTAATGCTTCAATATACAGAATTGGAATTTTGGGTAACCGAGAATCGTCCACAGTCGGAGGTTCTACTGCATGAAGCTATAATTGTAATAATCAGGTTCTTTTAGTACAAGCTATATAATAATCATTCTGTTTCAACTTGCAGGTTTTGATCTGGAGTAGGATGAATATCCAGCTGATAGAGGAATATCTTTTTGGAGCATCTTACCTCAATCTCACAATGTTATAAAAATTAATATTGTTGCAGCATATTATGCATTCATGGTATAGCTATGTTTCACTACCAGTGAACTTGGACAATCCATCTCAGTAAATAAAACTATGATCAATATTTTTAGCCATGCATGTCATACAATCTGACAGCATCAAAGTCCCGCGAGAGGGGGGTAGTAATTACATGCACTGGCGTATGCATGTAACTTCTGGGTCATCAGTTGTCAGTGACAATGTAAATTTATACTGAAAATATTATAATTATGCAAGAGAATTACTTCAGATAATGATACATATTCCAAGTTATGCCTACAGTAAAAAGATATAAATTATGCTGTAAGTGA